>CM030043.1:9984263-10042383 GCA_017639485.1 Pluvialis apricaria | reverse complement strand
CTTTGGCCTGAGGTAGCTGGCCAGCAACTCCCCATCAGGCTGGCTAAACCAGAAATTTTCATTCTTCTTCCATTCTCAACCCTTCTCACTACCCCTTTTCCCAGCTCTGCTTTTTCCTCTCCTCTCCTCAGTCTGGCCATCATCTTTGACGTAGACTTGAGGTTTAGGAACATGAACCCATGACCCAAGGATAGCTCTTAATCTCTTTTCACAAAACTGGAAGCCCTAGTGTTGTTGTTGCCCTGGGCAATGCTATGGTGTATGTTGACATGTTTCCTTCCCCAAATGTGTTTTAAAGACCTCAGGCTGGAGAAGGATCTCCACGCTGCCCTTAGCCTCACTCCAGCCTATGTCAAGTGACTGTGGAGTGTTGTAACAGCCTCTCTGAGATACCATCTTTCCTATCTTCTAGTTAACACTGTTGTCCAGACCACTCACATGGCATGTCATTGCTTTGCAGCAACATTTAGGACAGGCTACCTGACCAGGGCTTTGCTTCTCAACTTGTTCTTTGTGGTGCATCACAAGAGCATAGAAACTACTGTCTGAGAGGTAGGGGTCAAACCAGCACAGGATTCAACACAGATTGAAGAGCGCACTGCCATGCTTCCTCTGGTACAGGTTTTGAGCAATATTCAGTTTAGTCATACCCTGAACAAAGTACCCTTCTGTCTAGCAGTCCTTGCTGGGTTGCTCTTCCATAAAAGCATCTGATTGCTTTTGATCAGTTCTAGACTATTTGCCTCCATAACAGCCTTAGGCAATTAATTCCTCAGACTTACGATGCATAGTGAAGAAGTACTTAAATGTGTTTGTTTTTTAACCTTCTATGTCATTATTTAATCAATATGCCCTTGTTTCTGTACTATAAAATATCACAAGTAATTGTTTCCAAAACACCTCCCTCACTGCACATGATTTTATATACATCTCTCCCTCAGCTGTCTTCTCTGTCCTATGCATTTGATTTTCCTTTTCCCCTTTTCTGCCCCTTCTTAATTCCACTGTATCTTCTCTGAGAGGGAAGGGAGAAAACACAGACCCGATCTCCAGGCCGCTTCCCTGAGTGGGGGTAACTGGTCTGAACTCTCTCCTTGTACAGGTAGAGGTTCTCCTTGTAAATTACATCTACCAACACTGACTTTAGTTTGTCATTTTATTGTCCAGCTGTTCATTGTGAGATCTTTCTTGAACTCTGCAGTGAGAGCTCATTTTCACTACACTGCATACTTCAACCTCACCAGCAAACTGTCCCATCACTGTTCACACCCTTTCTCAGACCATTTATGAATACAGCAAAAACCACAAACCCTAGCACAGATCCTGGTGGGACAGCACTGGTACATTCCTCTGTCTTAAATATAGACCATTTTCCATTCACTATCTTCTGCCTTGTTATTAACCATGGGAACAAACATGTTGTGGAGAAGAGGGATTAAGGACATTTGATGTAGGACCTTGCTGAAAGTGTTTTGGGCATCCAAGTACATCCATCTATCCATCTACACCCATGAAACAGGATTCCTCACTCCTTCAAGGAGTGAGACACGACTTTCTTCTGCTAGAGTAGGGCTGTTTCTTCCCCTTTAATCCCATTTCTCTACGTGACCAGGAATTCTGTTCCTAATTCCCAGTGTGGAACTCAGATTCACAAGCCATAGGTCCCCAAATTTACCCAAAGCCCTTAGAAAAACAAAACTCCAACCCTGGCATCATTTGCCTCCTGTCATTCCTCTGGTTTCAGACTGAATTAAGCAGTAGGTTGCATGCCCCATAGCAGCTGAGAAATCTGTGTTTAGGTTCCTCCAGAGCGCTTGGATAAATGCCATCTATGTCATTTACTGTTTGCGTTATACATTGGTTTTGAAACATACCCTGCTGATGCTTTCACTTGAAGCAGATTGTCCCATTTGTCCCTGTAAAAGGAGGTTGCAGCGTGGGAATTTCCCTTCGTTCCTTGATAGTGTGAATAACTCATTGTGCTTTTAAGCTGTGCCTCTGTCTTCTCTGAATGGTCTTTCACACCTCTGTTATCTGTTCGTTCTCTGGCAAGCTTCCAGTGTAAAAATGTTTTTTTGTTTTGGGATGGTTTGTGGTTTGTTTTTTTATTTTTATTCAGCTTTATTAACTTATCACTCGCAGAAAACTTTAACATGGCAGATTACACACCACTTAAGATTTCAGCTGCTTTGGAGGAGGTTGGGACATGAAGCATCCATAGAAGGTGCAGGATTAAAGCCCAAAGAAGCACCACGGTCCTGCATCCAGCAGCAAAGCTATGGCCAGTCCTTAGCCCCTTCTGTGGTACATTCACACCTGGGCAGTTACTGATTCCGCAATCATTGCATTTTGGGATGCTGCTGACTACAGGCCCACAGATGGGCATGTTCACAGCAGGGTCCCTGGAGGAAGTGTAGTGTTTCTGAGGTTCAAAGTTGCTCTGGGACAGGGCAGGCTGGGCTGGATGGTTTTCAGCTTGTGTTTTGGTCTATGCATTGAGCTTGCCATGTCTGGGGTCAGCTCTTAGCATCACAGATCCTGGCAGTTAACAGCTGGGGGAATCCCCGGTGCAGTGCAGACTTTGTTCCCAAAGCTGTGCTTGGCTTCCAGTCAAGCAAAAATGTTTGGCAAATTAGGAAGAAAGACTACTTCACAGTGTCAGGAGACCTAGGAGAGCATTTCAGAGGGTTTCTCCTGCTGCTTTTGTACCTTGGAGGTGTCCGCCAGCAACTGAGCCCTGCCACGGCCATTGTGGTGGGCACCAGCAGAGCTGCTGAGTCTCTGCCAAAGGCACCGTCTCACCCAAATATTGTCCAGGCTGGAGTGACAGCAACCGTACAGCAAGGGCCTGCCGAGCTGAGGTTGCGCCAGCCTCACCCCACTGCATGTACTGTGCTGGTAATAGTGCAGGGTGAAAGTGGCAGGTACTGTGGGAACTCTGCACAGCCCAAGGACAGTGCAGCAGCTCCCCTGGAGGAACTGAGGCCATGACGCCATGCAGATCACAGTTAGAAGTAGGCAGTTATCACTTTATTTTAAGGCTGTAAGAGAGAACTTATGCATTTGTATGCCTACAAGTTTGCTGTTATCCCGAATGGGGAGTGTGAAATGTGTTCACCTGATTCATGTCAATATGGAACAATGCTAGGGCCGCATGGTGAAATGTGACCCTCTCTGTTCCTTCCTGCAGAAGCCACCTAAGGAACGTTCTAGTAAACCATGTTGTTTTTTTTCTGTTAACCGCATGGTGATTAAGCATAGGGCACATGCGTGAAGCCTAGGGTCATCCTAAGGGCGAGCCGAGGAAGACTACTGACTTCATCCACCGACCACCAGATGGGAGTCGAGAAGACCCCAAAATGTGAAGAGGGCATGTGCCAAAGAAGACACGCCCATCATTAGCAACTCTATGAATATGTATTGGTAGCTATGAATATGTATTAGTAAAAGGAATATAAACCGGAAACGGAGAATGTACGGTGTGCGTCTTGGTTGAGCGGAGGCTCCCGGCGCACCCAGCGCTGTTTGCTTGTCTTTACTCATTTAATAAATTATAAATTTTTGATCATTTATCACAGGGAGTGAGGGTGAACAGACTGCAATCCCAACAGGAGAGGTAATGGCAAGTACTTGCCAGTGCAAGGACACAGAAATGCTTCTGCAGAAGCCAGCCTGGATCCAGCATGGTCACACCTGATCCAGAGCTACTACGCCTAGCTGTTTCCTGCAGAGCTGTTTTTATGTGTGCACTGTGCTCCCTAATGCTGAATTCGCATGGGGGGGGGGGGGGGGGGGTTAGCATGCGGCGAGCTGATCAGCACGGACTCAGTGTTGTGAACCAAGCCAAATTTTATTAGCATGTGCAGCTGTTATAGAGTTACAGATACGGATCTCAACTATGCAGCCAAACAGGATGTTCATGTACTTCGCATTTTTCTGTTCCACATACACCAAAACACTGCCCTGGTATTCCAGGACATTATCATCCAGTCATGCACAACCAGTGTTCTGATCATGCTCTTTTCGCATACACACACACAGAGCTGTGTACTTTTGAACTCCTGTTATGGTCTGGCTAAGATCCAGTTCTACTTCTTTATCTATGTCTTTGTATACTGCTTCTCAGGCTCGTTGGCTGCCTTGCATTCCAAAGTGTTGCCACATTTCCCCCTTCTTTGTTTCGTGCAGCCATCACTCTTGCTTCTGTCTTTTGCATGCTGCGGATGGTTCTGCCAGAGGATCTGTAAGACTACAAGGAAAATCACGACAACAAGGATACCAATACCAATGAAAATCCATATTCGCAAGTTTAATCCTGAAAACCATGGTTTTGGATTGAGCCATGTCACGCTGTTTGCTAACTCGTCCACTACACTCTTGTGAGTCAGAGTTTGTAATTGTGTTAACTGTTGGGTTAGACTAATAGTCAGACTCTTGATTTCATCATCCATATTAATTGTGAATGCTCCTTGCAAATGTGCTTTCACTTGATCCCATTCAGTATTTGATTGGTTCCATTTTAATGGTGGTGTTACACATAAATTTTTGTCGGTGTGCTCCTAATCACAATGCAGTGTCATTCATGTTATTAGCGCATTTTGTTTTTCTCCTATCCATAAGACTGCAGCTTCCAAGGCATCTAGTCTTGTTAAAATTTGCTGATCTATCAGAGATTGGAAGCGCATATCAGCGGTGATATTAGACAGAGCCTCTCCTACCTCATGAGCTGTTTGAACAGATGTAACTAAAGAAGTAGTGGCTACAGAAGCACTTACTAAAATGATTATAGCAGAGACAATAAAGGCCATAAGCCAGCCAATAAATCGTTTAGATCAGTTCAGAGTTAATACTCATTTTAACTGTTGTAGGCTACCTTCACCTTCTCATTCCCTAGTAAGGTTCACGGGGAGCCAAACTTCAGAATGGCGTCGAATAGGCATTATATAATTAAGGCTGAGATTAGTTACATTGTTATAAGTAAGACAACTAGTGTATAAAGGTCGTGATACATTAACACAGAACGAATGGTTACACTTAGTGATACTAATGTTAGATGATGCCACAAATGCATAAGGATGCAAGGTACAGATCATTGTAGACTGTACAGAGGCATTGCTCAAATGTAATGAAAACTGGTGATGCTGAAAACTATTACAATTGCCATGGGCAATGCAGTGCTCAACTGGAGGGAGGGAGATTCTCCAAGCCCCTAAGTGTGTAGAAGATACAGATCCATTATATACATTCTGATATACTGGCCCAGATATTCCCCCATTGTGCCAAACTATTGACCCATTTGATTTCTGGCTAAAGTTAACGCTATAATTGTTTGACCATAATTGCCCAAAAAGGCCCTCAATCTAGTATGGTGTATAGAGACAGATTTACTCCTTGAGGTGATCGTAAACGACACGGTTTCCACACCATGTCATGCCCTGTAGTGATGAATTCAAAATGGCATTCAGGCAAGTCGGTAGGAGGCACAATATCCTCTGAGATGTTACTACTCCTTCTCATGCCTGGTATAGTAAAAAAAGACCAGATTCCCTCTTCTGGCTGCCAAATGCCACTGTTCCTGAACAGGAGCACAGCCTCCCATTGAATTGCTTATAGTGAAACACACAGGTGGTAATTCTGTGCGGAATATCTGACTCTTGTTAATTCGAGCCTAATCAAAGCCATTCATCAATGGTCCCGGTGGGGGCAACCACGCACCACCAATCCAGCCAGTATTGTTATTAGATATTGGAGATTCTGGATCCCACCATGTGACTGGTTGGAATAGTGGAGGGTTCATCACATGGGCTCAGTATACATTACCTTGTACCAAGGGGGCGCACATCAGATTCCACCAGACTACCATCATTACCTTAGAGTTGGCTGAGATAATAGCCAGGTACGCCAAGAAGGTGTTAACAGGATTTGGCTCTGCTCCCACTTGGCGCATCATAGTACTTGCAGAGGCATCTAACACCTTCAAATCCCCCCAGGTGATGTCTTGAGCTTCATGCCTTCTCTTCATTGTTTTTTTCCTTTCCGAATCTGGAGGTTGTTCATCTGGGGTATCAGGTTGCTCATGGCTTCCTTCCAGCTCATGATATGGCTTCACGTGTCACGCAGGAAGCCACTGAGGACCTGATGGCAATAAAACACAAGCATACCCTCTCCCCCAAGTTATTAATTCCACAGGTCCTTTCCAAGTACTATAATCCGGCAAATCGCGAAACCAAACGTTGGGGTGATGGCGAAATCGTGCACTTGTAAGGTAATGCCTTTCGTTTGCTGCAGTTGCTAAGTGATCTGCTGAGCGATTTAGAAAATTGAGTGTGTAAGTGGCATTATCTAACTGTTCCTGAGGGGTCATATTCCCCCTTCTTTGTTTTTCAAGCATATATTTTAAGTTCTTATGCGCACTTTCAACAATTGCTTGCCCTGTAGGAGAATGTGGGATACCAAACACATGATCTATTCCCCAATTTTGTAGAAACAACTTCATGGCATGTGATTGATACGCAGGTTCATTGTCAGTTTTTATAAGTTTTGGAACCCCTAGGATAGCAAAGCAATGTGTCCAATGTCGTTTAACATCTTTTACCTTCTCTCCGGTCAAGGCTGTGCATACTAAAAACCCAGAGAAAGTGTCAACTGTGACGTGCACATAATGTTTCCTCCCAAATGCAGGGATGTGCGTCACATCGGTTTGCCAGGTTTCATTTGGGTCTAAACCACGAACATTTACCCCGTCTCCCAAAGGGGTCAAAGTGAGTCACTGACAGTCAGCGCACGCACGAATGATGTCTCTGGCTTGCTGTGAGGTCAGCCCAAATTCCTTCTCTAAAGCTAATGAATTTTGATGGAAGAAATTGTGTGATAAGTGAGCAGTCTCAAACCTTCTAGTTAACAAGGCTACTAATGTTAATGCATCTGCTCTTGCGTTTCCTTCTGCTAAAGGTCCTGGTAACTGCATATGTGAGCGTATGTGCATGATAAACACAGAATGCTCACGCTTCATTAAAACTTCATATAATCTTAGCAATAATTTAAACAACTCTTTATTATCAACTTCCTTTAGCAGTGATCCTTCGAGCTGTTGCACTATTCCGACAACATAATAGGAATCAGCAACAATATTTAAGTCTTCCTGTGGAAAGAGCTCCAGGGCCTGTAGGGCAGCTGTGAGTTCAACAAGCTGCATAGAACCTATTTGTGTAATAAGAGAATCACACCATTTCATATCTTCTTTCCATACTACAGCAGCTTTGCTAGTTTTCCCAGAGCCATCAATAAAGACAGTATGTGCCTGAGGTAAAGGAGTCGTGCAGACTATAGACTGACTTGAAAGCAGAATATGTTCTAGTACCTGGAAAAGTTTATGATGGGCATCGGAAAATAGAATTTTGTTCATATAATCTGCTAAAGCTGCTTGCAATTCAATTGATTCCCTTAATAATGCTTGGAAGGAATCAGAGGTCATGGGTACTGTAATGAAGTCGGAGTCTCTACCACATAAGTGCTGAAAGTGAACCCGAGATTTTTCGATAGCTGCAATTATCAATTCTACCCTGGTAGTTACTGTTTTTTTGGGGGTGTGTGACAAAAATATCCCTTCTAATGTGATTAATTTATTACTCAGAGTATCAAACTGTCCGATTAACCCAAGTGGCTGAAATGGATTATTGATAATACATAATCCGAGTGGTAAGTTGAGCATTAATCGATGTGCAAATCCCGTTTCCACTTTATGTAGAAGCATTTGTAACTCCTTTTCTGCAGCATCACTCAACTCTCGGAGAGAATCAAGTCTAGCATCTCCTTTCAGAGTGTCAAAAAGATTTTTTAACTCGTGTGGCAATGCCTAATAAAGGCCGTACCCAAGTAATGCAACCAAGCACTTTTTGAGCGTCATGCAGGGTTCTAATATTCATAGCGAGACGTAATTTTTGTGGTCAAATTATTTGATTGAATAAAGTCCAGCCAAGATATTTCCAAGGCTCCTGACTTTGAACTTTCTCTGGCGCCACTTGCAGCCCTGATAATTCTAAGTTATTCAGTAAGTGCTGCAAGGTCTGCTGTGATGTTAGTGAGTCTGCAGCAGCAAGCAGAATATCGTCCATGTAATGATAGATACATGCTTTAGGAAATTGCTTTCTTGTTGGTTCTATTGCCGCTGCGACTACAATTTGACAAATAGTGGGACTGTTCATCATACCTTGAGGTAAGACAGTCCATTGATAACGTTTCATTGGTGCTTGATTATTTATACTGGGCAGAGAGAATGCAAAATGCATACAATCATCTGGATGAAGAGGAATTGTAAAGAAACAATCCTTTAAATCAATCACATACAACGGCCAATCAGCGGGGATAATAGTGGGATTTGGAACTCCAGGCTGCAGTGCACCCATAGGTTGCATAACTGCATTAATTGCTCGGAGGTCTTGCAACGGCCTCCATTTTCCTGATTTTTTTTTGGAATCACAAAGATAGGAGTATTCCACAGGCTCGTGGAGGGAACTATATGTCTGGCTTTAAGTTGTTCTTCAACTAATTTCTCAGCTTGTTGTAATTTTTCCCCTTTTAGGGGCCACTGGTCAACCCAAACAGGACTTGAGGTAAGCCAAGTCAGTTTGAGCAGGGGCATACGGACTGTGGGCCCATGGTTAAATTTGTAGCCACTGCTGCGGTTAAGGACATTTGCCACTGAGCAGGCAGATCTCTTCCCCATAAGTTACACGGAACTGGCATAATATAAGGATGCAAGGTCGCTGTCCTTCCTTCAGGCCCTGTGACTACTAACGTTGCGAGGCTCTGCATCGGTGTCTGAACACCACCAACACCCGACACTGTAGCAAAAGCAGGCATTACAGGCCAGGTTTTCAGCCATTCCCTATGTGAAATGATGGAAATGTCAGCTCCTGTGTCTAGGAGTCCGGTAAAAGTATGATCTTTAATTTTTAATGTTAACGGTTACTGTAATGTTACCTTTTGTGCCCATAGAATTTTTGGCGCTCCAGTACTGCCAAATCCTTTTTCTCCCCTTTGAATATTCAAGGCATTTGGAACAAAATAAGGTAGCAACATTAATTGTGCAGTACGATCCCCTTTGGAAATTCTGCATGGAGGATGTAATGTCCAGACCATAAATTTTAACTCCCCTAAATAATCAGAATCAGTCACTCCAGGTAATACAAAAAGACCCATTTTTGATACTGAAGACCGTCCTAATATAAGGCCACAATAACCTGAGGGTAAAGGTCTGTATACATTTGTTCCAATAAGAACAACCTCGGTATTTAAGATGGTTGTATCAGTGGATGCGGCCAGGTCCAGTCCTGCGCTACCTCAGGTGCTTGCTGACAAATCGGTAATGCTGCGTTGCGGGGTACAAGAGCTTGACCGGGACTGCAACTGCAAACAGGTGGCATCAAGATGTGTACAGGACAGACCCTGTTGGTTTGAGGGGCACCGGGTCTCACGCCCCGCTTGGAGTTTCCTGACAGCGGTCTGCTCTGACTATCAAATCTAGATCGGCACGGATTCCCCCAATGATACCCCTTTTTACAGCGAGGGCACAACGTTTGAGGTTTCTTGTCTTTGTTTCCCCCTTTTTTGTTTCTGGTAGGGCAGTGTTTTTGAATATGCCTTTCTTGATTACACTGAAAGCATTTCACTTTTTCTGCGGGACTATTAGGGTTATTAACAGAGAGGTGCTGAGCTAAAGCTACTGCTAACACATTAGCTTTATGCTCCTCTGAACCCACATCTTGACATGCTCTTATGTAATCTACAATTGTTTGTGCTGAGCCTCTTACCGACGAGAGGGCTTTCTTACAATCAGAATTAGCATTCTCATATGCTAGTTAAAAAATCAATACAGTATCACAGTATCGTCAGGGTTGGAAGGGACCTCTGGAGATCATCTAAGTCCAACCCCCCTGCCACAGCAGGGACACCTACAGCAGGTTGCACAGGATGGCGTCCAGGCGGGTTTTGAATGTCTCCAGTGTGGGAGACTCCACAACCTCTCTGGGCAGCCTGTTCCAGTGCTATGCCACCCTCAAAGTAAAGAAGTTCCTCCTCATGTTAAGATGGAACTTCCTGTGCTCCAGTTTGTGCCCGTTACCTCTAGTCCTATCACTGGGCACCACTGAAAAAAGACTGTTCCCATCTACCTGGCACCCTCCCCTTAAGTATTTATAAGTATTGATAAGATCCCCCCTCAGTCTTCTTTTTTCTAGACTAAAAAGCCCCAAGTCCCTCAGCCTTTCCTCATAAGAAAGATGTTCCAGTCCCCTAATCATCTTAGTAGCTCTTTGCTGGACCCTCTCCAGCAGTTCCCTGTCCTTCTTTAACCAGGGAGCCCAGAACTGGACACAGTACTCCAGATGCAGCCTCACCAGGGCAGAGTAGAGGGGGAGGATGACCTCCCTCGACCTGCTGGCCACACTCTTCTTGATGCACCCCAGGATGCCATTGGCCTTCTTGGCCACCAGGGCACATTGCTGGCTCATGGTCATCCTGTTGTCCACCAGGACTCCCAGGTCCCTTTCCACAGGGCTGCTCTCCAGGAGGTCAGCCCCCAACCTATACTGATGCATGGGGTTATTCCTCCCCAGATGCAGTACCCTACACTTGCCTTAGTTGAACTTCATCAGGTTTTTTTCTGCCCCAAAAAACCCTTACCTTCGCTGCTTCCTCATGTTCTTCTTGTCTGTTAACAGAAGTCTGCAGCCTATCGATAAAATTTATATATGACTCATGGGGACCCTGTCGAATAGCAGCAAAAGGAGAAGCTTGCTGACCTGTTTCTGGGACCTTTCATAATGCCTTTAGAGTTAGTTCCGTAGCTTGTTGTAGTGCGTTTCTCGGCAATCTGCTTGAGCCTGGGGGGTTAAATATTGCTTTTCCCCTAACAATTCTGCCATACCCACATTCACTGCATTGGTAACATTATCCATTGCTTGCACTGTGACAAGATCTCTGTGTTCAGCCTGCCAGACTGAATACTGAGCAGATGTTAGAATCATCTTTAATAAGGCTTTCCAATCATACGGAGTCATGGTGTAACTTTCTCCAATGGCTGTTAACAGACTCATTGTGTAAGTACTTTGCAAACCGTAATCTTTGACTGCTTTCCGTACTTCTTTAACCATTTCATATTGAATATGTTCAAATTGAGGAGGCTGATTGGGACGATATAATACAGGCATTGCCATTAACATGGACACATCTCCCTGTTTCATAGCCTCCTTATGGCAGGAATCAATTAGTGTACAAGGCTCTTGCGGCACAATGGGGCTTAAATCGTTAGAAAGATTTATAAGCGGTGCTTCCCCAATTGCCTGTGTACGCTGTAAAGAATATCCTGGCAGTGCACTAGGTGCTGTCGGGGTGAGTGGAGGCACAGGAGGCTTTTTCTCTATCAGTGACATGATAGATGGTGCCGCGGCAGCTATAGCTTGAATAGGAGTTAAGGGTGAATATAAATTAGGTTCCTTATCTGGATTTACGGGACCAGGGTCAAAAAGGATTTAACTCCCGTTCCCTCAAGGAACATACTTCATCATAAACAGAGTCATTATTTGAGGCATCAACAGGCACCACCATTTTAGATTGCAAAATTTCCTCTGCAGGTTGCAGCGCCTTAAGGGCAGTAAACACCGTTTTCCATGTTATTATTACTTCATCAGATACCTCAAACTGCAACTCCTTTTTCATTTGTAATTCTTCCCCTACTTTCACCCAAATCTGACTATTGTAGGTCCCTGTGGAAGGGAATCAATTACGATGTGTTTTAATTCATACAAGCAAAGCAGCTAGCTTTACTGGTGACACCTTAAACCCTTGTTCCATTAAAATACGTTGCAACACTTCTGTATTAAATTTATGCTCTTGAGAGGCCATCTGGCCCATGTTACCACAGCCACGTTACTTACTTGTTCAACAAGAAGAACTGTTGCGCACATTTCTGACTCCATTTCATTCAGCTGCAGAGTCACTGCTGGATTTACAGAAGTCCCTGTTCGGGCACCATTTGCGGTGACCTGATCAGCATGGACTCAGTGTTGTGAACCAAGCCAAATTTTATTAGCATGTGCAGCTGTTATAGAGTTACAGATACGGATCTCAACTATGCAGCCAAACAGGATGTTCATGTACTTCGCATTTTTCTGTTCCACATACACCAAAACACTGCCCTGGTATTCCAGGACATTATCATCCAGTCACGCACAACCAGTGTTCTGATCATGCTCTTTTCGCATACACACACACACAGAGCTGTGTACTTTTGAACTCCTGTTATGGTCTGGCTAAGATCCAGTTCTACTTCTTTATCTATGTCTTTGTATACTGCTTCTCAGGCTCATCGGTGATACTGCTATCTGCCTTGCATTCCAAAGTGTTGCCACATTAGCATGGGTGCTGCTCTGGCTCCAAGCCAGCTCTGCACCATGCTACTTGCATTGGCCAGGAGTGTGGGGTACCACGTGACCTCTGCACAGAGCTGCACAGGTGTCTTGGTACACAATCCCCAATGTTTTGAGATGGAATTGCACAGATACTTCATTCAGCTCGTGAAAAAGCAGCTGAGCTTTTTCTAGCCTGGAAAGCGAACTATAAAGATGTTTACTGTGTCTTGGTTGTGGATGGAGTCACCTCTGTCTTTGCATCCACAGCATGGTTAATCTACAACTGTCTTCAAACAAGGGAGAGTTGGAGTTTCAGAGAGGACCTTGTATTTGAGATAGTGCTGCAAAACATGACCCTGTGCCATAGTGCAACATTCAGTAACATCTGCCTTTATCTTTCAACTGCAGTTCTGTTCTGGTTTCATCCAAATTGAGGTGTTTCTGCTCTGGTTCTCAGTAACTAAATGCAGGACTTCCAGGTCTAGTTCCACTTCTCCATAACTACATTTTTCATTCCTCTGTAACCTGTCTCAGAGAAAGAAGAAAGGAAGCTTCTCTAGAAGCATCTGATTTCTCTGAAGAAACCTCATAGGACACAGGGAGTAGCATGTTTGTGTCAAGGGCTCCAAGAAGATGTGCCATTTTTTCTCAAGACCAGTGCAATCAGCCTGTCTAGTGCATGCATCCTCTAGCTCTGTAGCTCCTGCGACCTGCTGCAAATGCAGGCCATTCATCCAGTCCTGGGGTGAAGGAAACTTGGACAGTTTTCAGCCAGATGGCTAATGGCTGAGACAGGGGACAGCAGTGCTAACACTGCATCAAAGGCTTAATGAATTCCAAAATCATGTGCTCCATGTGACAGCACTAACTCTCCCTTTCAGCAGCTCATTTGAGATTCAGTTAAACATACATTTGTCTGATAAGTTCCCAGAGCTCGTTACTGGTCTTTTGATCCTGTTATCCCCTCGTGGTTCTGCTGCGGCAAGAGAGAGAGGCCGGGGCTGGGTCTCTGCTGGGCTGAGCGCTGAATGGGCCCCACAGCTGTCCCCTGGCATTAGCCTGGCAGTGGGCAGCTGAGCAAGAAGAGCAACACTGCCAAGGTTGCCCTGACGAGAGACAGCTCACAGGGGACCCAGGAGTCCTGGCTCTGGGGTGGGGTTTCCTTGTTGTTTTGCTGGGGTTTGCTAACTTCAGTTTTTCTCAGACAGATTTCTATCCTCCATTGAGGATTCAGTTTGAGAAAGAGGCTGGTCTGCAGCTTAATAATAAATGGTCTAGGTTTCTCTGCTGTCCTGCTTGAAAATCAGCAGTGTGTGTAGATGACTTTGCAGTTGTCCAGGTTTTGTACTTAACACCTAGTGCATTCTACCCACACTGGCCAAACTCAGTGTGATGTTTTACAGATCTTTTCTACTTCCTCTTCTCATATATATGTATATACACATATATGTAAAATAGTCATGTAGTTCTGTGTTCTTTCTAAGTTTCAGTGCTTAACATCTTTGTTCAATTTTATCTTCTCACTGTGTTCAAGCTGATTTGTTATACTGTGTGCAACAGCAATTAGCACTTGAATGAGTCCCTCCCTGCCTCTCCCCAGTCCAAAACAACCTGGTTGCTCTTCCTTTGCCCCCTTTGTGTAAACTGTATCCCTTTGTGTAGGGACTGCTGCCAAAGGAGATGATTGATCTAGTTGGACTTGAGTAGGAGAGGAGAGTTTGCTGTTTGCAGAGGGTTTTTCTTTGGCAGTTGAGGACTGTCGTTAGTTTTGAATTTGTATCTTGCTTCCCCAGAGCTCTGGCTTGGCAGAATCCTATCTCTGCCATCCTGGTAGGAGCTGAAAGGTCTGGAGCTTCTTGGAAGGGACACAGTATCACAGTATCGTCAGGGTTGGAAGGGACCTCTGGAGACCATCTAAGTCCAACCCCCCTGCCACAGCAGGGACACCTACAGCACATTGCACAGGATGGCATCCAGGCGGGTTTTGAATGTCTCCAGTGTGGGAGACTCCACAACCTCTCTGGGCAGCCTGTTCCAGTGCTATGCCACCCTCAGAGTAAAGAAGTTCCTCCTCATGTTAAGATGGAACTACCTGTGCTCCAGTTTGTGCCCGTTACCTCTAGTCCCATCACTGGGCACCACTGAAAAAAGACTCTTCTCGTCTACCTGGCACCCTCCCCTTAAGTATTTATAAGTATTGATAAGATCCCCCCTCAGTCTTCTTTTTTCTAGACTAAAAAGACCCAAGTCCCTCAGCCTTTCCTCATAAGAAAGATGCTCCAGTCCCCTAATTATCTTTGTAGCTCTTTGCTGGACCCTCTCCAGCAGTTCCCTGTCCTTCTTGAACCGGGGAGCCCAGAACTGGACACAGTACTCCAGATGCGGCCTCACCAGGGCAGAGTAGAGGGGGAGGATGACCTCCCTCGACCTGCTGGCCACACTCTTCTTGATGCACCCCAGGATGCCATTGGCCTTCTTGGCCACCAGGGCACATTGCTGGCTCATGGTCATCCTGTTGTCCACCAGGACTCCCAGGTCCCTTTCCACAGGACTGCTCTCCAGGAGGTCAGCCCCCAACCTGTACTGATGCATGGGGTTATTCCTCCCCAGATGCAGTACCCTACACTTGCCTTTATTGAATTTCATCAGGTTTTTTTCTGCCCAACTCTCCAGCCTGTCCAGGTCACGCTGTATGGCAGCACAGCCTTCCGGCATGTCAGCCACCCCTCCCAGTTTTGTGTCATCAGCAAACTTGCTGATGGTACACTCTATCCCTTCATCCAGGTCATTGATGAATATATTGAACAGGACTGGACCCAGTACTGACCCCTGAGGGACACCACTAGTTACTGGCCTCCAACTAGACTCTGCACCACTAACCACAACCCTCTGAGCTCTGACAATGTCAGTCCAGATCAAATGTAAAGGGTCTCCATTGCTCTCCAGTATTGGATGCATATAATGCTTGTCAGCAACAACAGCTGGATATAGCATTGAGGAGTTCTTCTGTGGTAAGAGGTAGATAAATTAGGGCATTAAGTCTCAGGTCTGTGATTGCCTGACTTAATGACACTTAATTTGTTATTGCTAAGTATTTTGCTAACTTTTTTCCCCTCTAACAAAATGGGATCTGATTTGTCAGACAAATAAAATGCTGGAAGACTGATTGTGGGAGGAGGGAAATACCAGCATCTGATGTAACTAAAACCATACTCTCTGCATTCCTGCTGTAATTATACCTGCTAGAGAAGAGTCTCTGTGTAACAAGAAGGTCTATTTAAATTGCCACCAAGAAAGGACTTGTCAATTCACAGTGTCTTAAGCCCGTAAGAGACCACAGGAATACATGGACAGACCTCTCGGCCCAGGGGAAAGCATTCATGCGGTTTTCACCACACTGTGTGAGGCTTCCTCCTGGGGCTCAGGAGGACCCAGAATACATGTTGGCTCTGCTGCTGACTGGTGGCTTATGCCAGCTCATTTTTCTGTCTTCTCAGACTGTCTACTTGAGGCCATGGGCAGAGCCCTCTAGGGCAGGCAGGTGCTGAAGACTTGCCGCTGTCAAAGTTTTGGGGGTTGGTTTGCTTTTAACCTTTAAAACGACACTGTAAATTCTGCATCAGGTTTAATGCCAAGTTGCAGAGCTCCTGTTGTCCTTGCCCACATGGAGATACAGTCCCTCTAGCAGTGACAAAGCATCCCAGAGGAGCCCGATGCCTCCTGTTAGTATTTGAAGCAAGGGATGTCTGGTCTGGAGCACATCAGCAGAAAAACTGATGCTAAAAAAAAGCCACAAGAGGTTATGAAGTGTTTAAGGTAAGACAGTACTGAGAAAATAGTGTGCAGAGAGCTGCATGGGGTCAGGTCCCCAGCTGCTATATGAGCATCTTGGGAGCACTCCTACTGCATTCTGCCAGCAGCATCAGATTCCTCAGGCATCATATGTGCCAGAAATCAATGTGACTGAAGAGAAAATCCAGGCACAACTGGGTCAGAGACCTGCAAGGGCCAGCTTGTTTGATAACGCTGGTTTGGTGAGCCAGAGTTTGGTTGTAGGAGGATTTGTTAGGGAGTCTTTTGATTTTGCAGGAGGCAGAAATACTGGCTGGTCTCTAACGCAATGGTGGGGTGTAGGTAGGTGTCCCCAAACTGAGCTGTGTGGCCCTGGGACACCCCAAAGCCCTTGTGCTCAGGGAGTGCTTCCTGCAGCTCAGGGTCAGCACTGCTGAATAACATCCCTTCTGCCTTTCACTACTGCCAGCTAAAAGGCATGGATTAGGGTAGCTGTGCTGGTTTTGCCTGGGGTAGAGTAAATTTTGTTCATAGTAGCTAGTATGGGGCTATGTTTTGGATTTGTGCTGGAAACAGTGTTGATAATACAGGGATGTTTTTGTTATTGCTGAGTAGTGCTTACACAGAATCAAGGCCTTTTCTGCTTCTCACGCTGCCCCACCAGCAAGTAGGCTGGGAGTGCACAGCTGGGACAGCTGACCTCAACTGACCAAAGGGATATTCCATATCATATGACATCATGCTCAGCATATAAAGCTGGGGGAAGAAGAAGGAAGGGGGGGATGTTCAGAGTTATAGCGTTTTGTCTTCCCAAGTAACCATTATGCATGATGAAGCCCTGCTTTCCTGGAGATGGCTGAACACCTGCCTGCCAATGAAAAGTAGTGAATGAATTCCTTATTTTGCTTTGCTTGCGTGTGCAGCTGTTCTTGTTTGAGGTAAAACAGAACCAATTTTCTTTTCAGTCATTTTACTTTTCAGTTAAGCCTCTTCTAACTAACTAACTCTCTGAAATTAATGGCATATTCTTCAGACAGTGTCCACTTCTAGCAGATAAGGTCTGATGTTTATAGTGAATACCAAGGAATGGTATGCAGAAAGGCTCTCGCTTATACTTATTGCTATAAAAACCAAGGCCAACCAACTTTGTTATTTGCCCCGTTGGAGGGTCGGAAGCGGAAAAGCGTACTGGGGTCCCACCTGCGGGGAGGAGCGGAAAGGACAGGTGACCCAAAGCTTACCAACAGGGTATTCCATCCCATCTGCCTCATGCTCAGTATAAAAGCTGAGGGATCAAAGGGGTCAGCCTGTTTCTTCAATGGCCAGCGTCCAAGGACGACTCCATCTGTTCGTCTGCCTTTGATCCTGATACATGCGTTCCTGAATCCAGTTCCTGAGTTCAGCTCCTGCCCATTGCTGAGTCCAGTCTGGGACTTTCCCAGTACCTGCTGGTGACGTGATCATCATCCTGGGATCTCGATACTGGTTTTGTATATATTGTATATATTTCATTATTTTCTTATTAAGATTGTTATCTTTTATTTTTATTATTTTATTATTAATATTTCATTAAAGTAGTTTAGTTTCTTTTCAACTCATAAGTCTCTCTCTCTCTCATTTTCTCTCCTCTCCTCTGAAGGGGAGAGAGGACAAAGAGAGCATCTGTCATTCATTCAGTGGCTGGTCCAGCCCAAACCACGACAGCAGCTTTTGCTTTACTTATTAAACTGTCTTTATCTCAACCCACAAGTTTTCTCACTTTTACTCTTCTCCTTCTCTCCCCATCCCACCACAGAGGAATGAGTGAGCGTCTGTGTGGTGCTTAGTTGCCAGCTGGGGTTAAACCATGACAATAGTGAAGGAACCTGGTGCATGTGATATCAAGGCCCTGTCAAGAAACCTGGGAAACAAAATTATTTTGTCAGAGCACCTTGGTTGGGCAGTGCTTCCCTTGTATGCCAACACTAAATGCAGAGCTTAAGCCCAGGAAAATCAGGAGAGCAGGCAGGGAAGGACATAAGCAGCTTGGGCAAAATGGCAATTTACTACTAGATGCTGTGGTGAATTGAGACATCCTCACCTCCTCTTCCCAGTGTTCTGCCAGCTCATCTCTGAAGAAGATGATGATTAAGAACCGAGAGTAAGAAAGAGTACTGGATCTCCCTTGACCCTGCGGTACCCTGGCCTGCTAGGTATTAAAGAGACCTCCTATTTTCTGTCTGCTGTCTTCCATGCAAGCAGCACCTGAGATGCTCAGATCATCTGAGCTCCAGAGCTCAGCTTCTGGAGATTTTTGATGGCTGAACAGCTCCCTCCACTTATGAAATGCCCTGCTGGGCTGACTGTCAGGAGCTGCTGGTGGGACTTCTGCAGAAACTGGCTCTAGGTGGGGGTAATCTCTGCTTTGGAGGTTAATACAAGGGCCTTCTGGTAAAATCCCAGCTGCACTCAAAAGCTGTCAAAGTGACAATTAACTGTGAGGCCTGAGTGGCCTGGATCTCTTTGAAAGCATGGCCCATGAAAGCCAGGTGTCCTGGTTTCAGCTGGGATAGAGTTAATTTTCTTCCTAGTAGCTGCTGTGTTTTGGATTTAGTATGAGAATAATGTTGATAACACATATTGTTTCAGATCACAGTATCACAGTATCGTCAGGGTTGGAAGGGACCTCTGGAGATCATCTAAGTCCAACCCCCCTGCCACAGCAGGGACACCTACAGCAGGTTGCACAGGATGGCGTCCAGGCGGGTTTTGAATGTCTCCAGTGTGGGAGACTCCACAACCTCTCTGGGCAGCCTGTTCCAGTGCTATGCCACCCTCAAAGTAAAGAAGTTCCTCCTCATGTTAAGATGGAACTTCCTGTGCTCCAGATTGTGCCCGTTACCTCTAGTCCTATCACTGGGCACCACTGAAAAAAGACTCTTCTCATCTACCTGGCACCCTCCCCTTAAGTATTTATAAGTATTGATAAGATCCCCCCTCAGTCTTCTTTTTTCTAGACTAAAAAGACCCAAGTCCCTCAGCCTTTCCTCATAAGAAAGATGCTCCAGTCCCCTAATTATCTTTGTAGCTCTTTGCTGGACCCTCTCCAGCAGTTCCCTGTCCTTCTTTAACCAGGGAGCCCAGCACTGGACACAGTACTCCAGATGCGGCCTCACCAGGGCAGAGTAGAGGGGGAGGATGACCTCCCTCGACCAGCTGGCCACACTCTTCTTGATGCACCCCAGGATGCCATTGGCCTTCTTGGCCACCAGGGCACATTGCTGGCTCATGGTCATCCTGTTGTCCACCAGGACTCCCAGGTCCCTTTCCACAGGGCTGCTCTCCAGGAGGTCAGCCCCCAACCTATACTGATGCATGGGGTTATTCCTCCCCAGATGCAGTACCCTACACTTGCCTTTATTGAATTTCATCAGGTTTTTTTCTGCCCAACTCTCCAGCCTGTCCAGGTCACGCTGTATGGCAGCACAGCCTTCCAGCGTGTCAGCCACCCCTCCCAGTTTTGTGTCATCAGCAAACTTGCTGATGGTACACTCTATCCCTTCATCCAGGTCATTGATGAATATATTGAACAGGACTGGACCCAGTACTGACCCCTGAGGGACACCCCTTGTTACTCACCTCCAACTAGTCTCTGCACCACTAACCACAACCCTCTGAGCACTATCTGTCAACCACTGTTCAATCCACCCCACTGTCCATTCATCTAACCCATACTTCCTAAGCTTGCCTGTGAGGATGATGTGGGAGACAGTGTCGAAAGCCTTGCTGAAGTCAAGGTAGACAACATCCACTGCCCTCCCCTCATCCACCCATCCAGTCACGCCATCATAGAAGGCTATCAGATTAGTCAGACATGACTTCCCCTTGGGGAATCCATGTTGACTACTTCTGAGAACCTTCTTTTCCTCCAGATGCTTGGAGATGACCCCCAGAATGAGCTGTTCCATCATCTTTCCAGGGATGGAGGTGAGGCTGACCGGCCTTTAGTTTCCCAGGTCATCCTTCTTGCCCTTTTTAAAGACTGGAGTGACATTGGCTTTCCTCCAGTCCTCAGGCACCTCCCCTGTTCTCCAGGAACTTTCAAAGATGATGGAGAGTGGCCCAGCAATGACTTCTGCTAGCTCCCTCAGCACTCGCGGATGCATCCCATCAGGCCCCATGGACTTGTGGGTATCCAGTTTACTTAATTGTTCTCTAACTTGTTCCTCTTCAACCAAGGGAAAGTTTTCCTTCCTCCAGACTTTCTCTGTTACTTGCAAAGTCTGGGACTCCTGAGAGCTGGCCCGAGCAGTGAAGACAGAAGCAAAGAAGGCATTCAGCAACTCTGCCTTCTCTGCATCATCCGTCACCACAGCACCCATCTCATTCAAGAGCGGGCCCACATTTTCCCTGGTTTTCCTTTTGTCTCCTATATACTTAAAGAAACCCTTCCTATTGTTCTTTACATCCCTTGCCAGGTTCAATTCCAAAGCTGCCTTGGCTTTTCTCATTTCTTCCCTGCATACCCTGACAGCATTCTTGTACTCATCCCAAGTCGTCAGCCCCCCTTTTCCACATCTTGTAAACTCCCTTCTTCCACCTGAGTTTTTTCTGAAGATCCCTGCTCAGCCATGCAGGTCTCCTTCCCTTGCCCGATTTCTTGCTCTTAGGGATGCACCTATCCTGAGCTTGGAGGAGCTGGTGCTTGAATATCAGCCAGCTCTCTTGAGCCCCCTTACCCTCTAGAGCCCTCTCCCATTTGATTTCTCCCATCAATTTCTTGAAGAGATCAAAGTTAGCCCTCCTGAAGTCCAACATTTCAACCCTACTTGTCATTTTGTTCATACTGCACTTAATGCTGAACTCTATCTTCTCATGATCACTACAGCCAAGTCTGCCCCCAACCTTAACATCCTCCACCAGTCCCTCTTTGTTTGTCAATACTAGGTCCAGTAATTGGACCTAGTAACTAGTAACCTAAGTTACTAGGACCTAGTAATTGTAAATATCCAGATATTGCTAAGTAATGTTTATAGTAAGTCAAGGACTTTTCCAGCTTCCCATAGAAGTTGAGAGGGAGCATAGACAGGACAAGCTGGCCAAAGAAATATTCCATGCCATAGATATCATGCTCAGTATATAAATGGGGGTTGGCCGGGGGGCAGGAATCTGTGATCGCTGCTTAGGACAGACTGGGCAATCAATCAGTCATCGGGTGGTGAGCAATTGTATTGCATCAGGGTTTTTTTTAATATTCTTTTACTATTATTATTACTGTTATTTTCTCTTCCATTACTGTTCTATTAAACTGTTTTTATCTCAACCCATGAGGGTTTTTTAGGTTCTTGGGTTTTTTTTTTCTTTTTATCCCTCTTCTCCCTACCCTACTGGGGGGGTGTGTGTGTGTGTGTGTGAGTGAATGGCTGCGTGGTCCTAGTTGCTGGCTGGGGTTAAACCATGACACCAAGCATGTGGGCAGGGCAGGCTTAGGAAATGAAGGAGTTTTTCCTGGAAATCCATGTGCTGAAAGATGGTCTTGAGTCCTATAAGCAGAATGGTATGAATTCCTACCAGGATGCTGTGTCAGGAGGAGCTAATGCTTTTCCAGCCAAGGATCCTGGACCAGTAATTGGGAACAGAGAAGGGATTCTTCCTCCATGAGTGGTTTTGGTGAGGCTGAAACTGACATAAAGGGTCCTGTTCTGGTGTCTACATCTTTGAAATAACTGATGGAAAATTGTAGAGGGCACAGGAAAAAATTACAGACTGCTCTAAGGCTGGGAAAATGCCATCCAGAGAAAAATTTGAAGGGCTTCATTTGATTAGTTTATCAAGGTGGCTATTGAAAGGTTCTTTGATTAGGATATGGGAAAATACACAAGGACTGTTCAGAATCCTGAACTAACAGCAAGGCAGAACGAGAACTAATGGCTTGGTGTTATGGTCAGACTAATGAAAAACAAATATGAAGCATGTCATTTCAACATCCATTGGAGGAGATTCCTAAGGGAAATCCTAAGTCCCCCTAAGTTTTTGGAGCTCTTTCTTTTGAAGGTTTCTGATCAAACCATGTGTTTCCCAGAAGCGAAGCTTTAATCACACACAAGCTACTGGGCTCCGTGCCAGGGGTGACTAGGTAAGGTGATGTATAGCCAGGCAGAATGGTCTAGTGAGTTTTTTTGCAGCTGTCACTCTATAACTGCAAACTCCTTTGCTTGTTCTGCCATGGGGGTATCCTACCCCCCATCCCAGGTACTTCCTATTTTGTTTTAACTGCTTTAGGCCAATAAGACAATGTCACAGGAATTCAGAGTTGTTATTTTTAATTTGCTGTCCCATGAATTCCCCTTCCTTTAGATATCTGGCTTGTGGTCTTATGGCCCCAAAAGAGGCTTTGTTAGGCTATTTCCCTTTTTGGAGAAACTTAAGGAAGAAAAAGTCACCACGCAGGACAAAGTATCCTGATACCAGTGATCTGCCTGAGTAGCTCTAACCAGCATCAAATACTTTCTCAGTAGTGAAACATGTTTGGTTTCTAGGGGTATGGAGTTTGCAGTTCTGGGGAAATGTTTACCAGGAAGCATTTCACAACTTTCTGTAAATTACAGACAAGATCCTCAACTCTGCCTATTTCTTATTCATTGAGATGTCATTTCTCTTTCTCCCAGGCCAACCAGTTCCTCTGGCTACTTGCTTCCTACAGTTTGGTTATAGAGAAGAGCAGATCAGGATCTGGCCAGACTGCGTCTTGAGACCCATAACACAGAGGTGCTGGGGTTACTCTGAAATTAGGAACTGTTATCCTGGAAAATCAGGGGACATCAGCAAGCTAATTAACACTCTCACCTCCTACCCTTAGGCACTGCAAGTTGATTATTTGCTGGAGATAAGCTATGCACTGCAGCAGTGGAGGGCTTGCAAGGGGCTGACATTACAAGCACAGTAATGTACAGTGTGATGGAGCATTTGCTACAGGGGTGTGCTGGGTTTCCCATGTAACACATATGAGGCTGGCCCCACTCCTTCAATGAATGTTGGCAAGGTGTATACTTTCGCCAGCTCCTGCTAACTTTCCCATGTCTGTAATGGAAAATATACTTACTAGAGCACTTGTTCATCACTGGTCCTTGGAAGCCTCCCTTCAGGTAGCCTAGCTGCTGTCTATCCTTGTTTTAACAACATACATAATGAGAGTGGTCACCCGGCCATTCCTGTTGTGACCGGCTGGTCTGTGTGTTGAGTTGAGTAATAAGCCACAGGGCAGAGATGTGACTCTAGCTTTTGAGTAAGGACTGGATGGTTACTCCTTTGTTCTCATACACAAATAGTTCAAAGGACTCAGAGTAATCTGGCAATCCCGGTGTTGGAGCAGAATGTAAAGTTCCTTTTATAGCTTGGAAAGCCTTTTCTCTCTCTGAATCTCAACATATAGGCTCCACTTCCTCTGCCTTGGTAGCTTCTGTCAGTGGCTTACTTAACTCTTCTAGCACTGGTATCCAGGGTCTGCAGTATCTTACTGCACCTAAAAATCCTCACAGTTGTTCTTTGTTACCGGTCGAGGTATTTCTACAATAGCCTGGACCTGTTTGGGGTCTATTAATCCTTGTCCTTCTGTTAATATTAATTCTAAATATTTTACTTTCTGCTGACACAGCTGAAGCTTAGAAAGAGATATACGGTGACCTTTTTCTGCTAAAGCAGTACATAGACAAATAGCATCTTTCAAGCAATCTTTGTATGCCTTGCTGGCAAGTAACAAATCATCTACATATTGTACAACCATAGGACTTCCAGGTAATTTTCTCCTTGCCACCCCGGCACGTGATCCTTACAGATGTCAGAGGCAGCTTGGTCCACAAACACACTTGCTGCCAATTCATTATTAAAATTCTGGAGAGCCATTCCCCCATATGTCAACAAAACCTGTCGCAATCTTCCCCAGTAGTTGCTAGGATGTTCCTCTGGTCTCTGTCTACATTCCAGTATTTAAGTTCAATTTACTCATCTCCTCGCAAACTCTAATCACATTTATCAGATTTCTAACCACTGTTCGGCAATTATCTCTATCTGTTTGATTACTATAATTCCAATTAGGATCAACCTGAGGCCAGGCTGTTCAATTTCCCCCTGCCTGTAGGGTTAATTCCACATTCTTTTCAATTATCTTATCTTTCTGTCTGGATGGAATAACTGTCTCAATAACAGGTTAACATTGGCCCAGGATGGATTATATCCCAAACAAATATTGGAAAATAATGATGCACATCGACCTGCATCTTCCTTTAACCTGGGCATTTGATTTCCCCACATAACCAAATCCCTGGGCTTCCAGGGGTGATGGGTGTATACATGTAACACTAGAGGGGGGAGAAACATTTCACACACACACACACACACATACCCACCACTGCCTGCATTACAAGAGGATTAGGGAATCCAGCAGAAGCAGTGGGGACAGGAGAGGCAATTGGGGGGGACAATACAGAGGGAGGAGTGTCGGGTGGTGCAGAGACTAGCTCTGCAGGTGCCTCGGCTAAATTACTCACAATTGCTGCAGCTAAAGTTCTTCCTTGAGGTTTTCGTACTCGTATTTGACCATCCTCTTTATGGTGGTCATACGCCAAATTACACCATACATACCAATAATCCATTTGCTGAGGTTTTTCACCTTCCAAAATTTTCCAGAGCATAGCCAATTTCTTTAATTTGAAGAATCCTTTGTGGGGCCATACCCCCATTCCTCTGACTGCTGGTCAGTCTTCCTTACACAATGCTATTGCTCTATTGTTTTTGGTTTGGGTTGGGTTTGGGTTTTTTTTGATAGATCTGCAGTGCTATCTGTTTTCCTCCAATTTTCTAGTACTTTGGCTAAGGGCGTCCCCTTCTCTGTGCCAGGTACATTCCCCATATCTGTATGCCAAATTTGTGCACCTTACGTTGATCAGGCCATGCACACCTCTCCTAGCACTCTTCTGAAGTGGAACTTGAACCCACTCAGACTCAAAATACTTAGAATATGGTAGTGGAATTTTATCATGCACTGATGCTTAGAATTTAGTAGCGGAATTTTAACACTCACCAGTTGGCACCTCCTGTCTCCAAAGTTTCCAGGTGAATTCACCCGATGCTGGCAATTGGACATTTGGAGATGAGAGAGTCTGACATCCATCAGTGCTTGCCTAGAGTCCCACCTGGGTCTCCAAACTGTTATGGAAATTACACATGCCAGCCACCATAACAGGGTTCAACTCTAGGTTTCCGCATAAGCCAAAAGACAGATTCCTTTATGAAAGCACTTTTTATTAATAGTGTTACAGCTCAAGCTGGGTGCCTCTGAAGAGGGACCCCGAACAAAGAAAACCCTGGGCAATTATACCCTTACAGTTCCCTTACAGGGAAGCAGCAATTTAAGTAGTCACCTCAGCCAGGTGAGCTGGCCTTTTGCAGGGCTGTACCAGCACAGCTACAGCTGGGAACCAGTCAGACCTGTGGCTGTGGACTCACATGATCCCAGCAGTGTTGTCTTGTAGTTAGAAACTTAGCCATTTTTCTTAGCATTAAAGTTGTTAGCATTAAAGTTAGTTAGGCCTGTTAACTATTGGCATTAGATGAACTTCTGATACAGGGTCTTGTGTACGACCATTTTGTTATGTACTTGGCCAGATGGTCAGCCTTGGGAATGTTTCTTCACAAGTATTTGGGCTAATTAGTAGAGGAACTTTCTGAGACATTCTCATGGATAATGAGGATTCTATCCTTGAGTCGTATGAGAAAGAACACCTAATCAAGGAAAGCAAGTATTGTTGTCGTTCTTTGAAGTGAAACATCCTGGAGCAGACGAGCATATGAACCTTGAGGATGCTACTAATTTACCATGTTTTGAAAGGCCTAGTCAACTTGGCAGGAAAGTGAAAATTCTGGGTGTCCTAAGCTGAACTATCTTAATTATAATACTAAAAATCACACCCATAGGCCAAGAAGACCCTTGCCCATGTGAAGACCCTTCTCTTGCACAGGCGTAGGGACTAAGGAGAATGACACAGCAAATATTATAATCATATGTAAATTACTAACCAATCATTGTAACTGGGAGTGTGCTACCTTGTAACTTTTTTGTATAAATATGATGAGGAAACCAGCATGGGGTGTGCATGATTTGTGGAAATATTCCACCATGCACCCTGGCCAGAATAAAGCAATGTCTCTTCTCTAAACATAGTCTCTGTGTTTTGGGAGAATCGGGGCTTAGACCTCTTTTTCAGGTAACAGCAACACTGTGGCACCTCGCTCATGGGGCTCAGGTAGCAGAGCAGGCAAAAAGTGGTAGGTTGATACCTGCCAGAGGCCAGGCTGTGCGAGGCAGCAAGCATGTGATGAGCTGCAGAGCAGCTGCTCCTCAGTCTGCCAAGTCCATTTGTAAATGGTCTTCTTTCTTACACTCTCCCCAAACACCCCTAAAATAGACTTTCCTGGTAGCTCACCACACTCCAAGACCTTTCCTGATACAGCTGCATGCAGTCACATGGTGGCACAGAGCTGCTCCCAAGCTAACTTTGTGTGCATGGCTTGTTTCCTGGCTAGTGCCCTTCCCCACCACCCACCAAACCTCCTTTCTGGCAGACTCCTTGCCTGGGTGGTCTCACTGGTGCTCCCTCCGAGTACCAGACTGGGAGCACTGGGGTGTGGACTACTGGGCCTGCATGGGCACCATGCAGTCACCCATCAACATCAACACAGCCAGGACCATCTTCAGCCCCCAGCTGTGACTGATCCAGCTCTTTGGCTACAGCCTACCTGCCAATGAGAAGCTCAAGCTGAGGAACAGAGGGTACACAGGTGGGTGCAAAGGCACAGGCTGGAACACAGGCAGAGCCTGCTTAAGCCTTTTCTGGCAGGACAAGGCTTCTCTGACACCCTTTCCCTGGGCTTTGGGAAGGGTATTTTCCTGCAGGCTGTACTTCTGTTGCCTTCAAGTCCAAAAGGGAAGCATCGGGCTGCTGAGCCTGTCTGTATGAGTCCATGTGCTTTCCTGTCTGGAGGGGAGAAACCAGGAGATGGAGAACTCGCTGCCTTCGGGAGCTCACACCAGGATACTGTTATAACCCATGTTTCCTTTAAAAATGTGTCCCTGGCATTTCTGATGCAGGTTTGCAGCAACTGGTTCCTCTCCTGCATTTCATTTTTAAAGGACTATTCAGTCTCTGATGTGGCTTAATCTTTAGGGTACCTACCTCGGTCTTTTAGGACACAACAGTGGCCAACTTCTGTGCTTTAGGATGCTATCTCAGGATCTTAAGACATTTTGTAGGTTTCTTTTCTTTTCTAATTTTAGAATGTTTTTTGGAAAGTCCAGATACAACTTATTCACATTATTTTAGTATATCAGTCTCACCATGCCAGATATGGAGGGAAAAACCCATCTCCTTCCCACTCAGCGCACCACATCTGGGAATGGTGGTCCTAGTTGCTACTGGCTCTTTCTGGGAGCACGTTGAGTGTTTTGTGCATGCTGGTGTCTGCCAGTCCCTGAGCTAAGAAAAGCTGGTGGAGACAGGGACTTAAACTTGCTGAAGGTGTGATAAGGCACCTCCTCACCCTGGTAGCTAGTGAGATGGAGCTGACCTGTGTATACAGCAAACTCAACAGGTCAGATCAGCCATGCGGTGCATGCAGAAAGCTTTATGTTATTGCCTCCTGCCCTAGCGTGCCTGTAGAGTTAAACTAGTTGCTATTTTAGACACCCTGGAATCTAGTGTTGCTTGGTGTTCAGAAAAGCAGTCAGAGCATTTTCATTGCGGGATGGGGGGGGGAGAAAGTACTTTCTCACGTGCTTATGTGTTTTTTTATTCTGGCAGCTGCTGGTCTGCTTTATGAAAAGCCATAAATAAAAATTTGCAAGTCTACTAAGATATTTGTACAGTTACTTCTTTTTGTAATATAAAGTATATATACTGTATAAGCTTTTGCAAGGGCCTGAAAATGACTCTGGTAACTAGTAGAAGGAATGTACTGATTTAGATATACAAAAGAAATGTAAAAGCAGATAAATTCCCGGGGGGGGGAGCAGTCTCCCTCTTCTGGTATTTGTGTTTTGTATCTCTGAGCCCAGTGGCAGGGAATGCCACAGAAGACAAATGACTTATCACAGCCCTGTTATGTTGTTAATCCCAAATCAGTGCCCTAGCTCTGTGATGTGACTAAAACACACTTCACCTATAAAGGAGGAGGTAGGAAAATAGTTGATTTTTAAAAATGAGGAAAAAGTGCTTAGAAGGATAGGACAGCCTTTCTCAGGGTCCAGGGATGCTCCTGATATTTTTGCTGCATGTCCAGATAACTCAGCTTTTAGATCTGCCACACTGCTGTATGAGTCCAAGATACCTGGCTAAACCACATTAAAGTAAAAGGCAAAAACAAGTATTTATTTACTGTACACAAAGAGACAAAGTTTTATCTCTAAATGCTTTCAGAAGATTTAATGCTTCTGTGTCACCAGCCCCAGTGCTGGTCAGATACTCACAGGCCCCTTTGTTTGAATGGTCCCAGCTCGCCAAGTGCTGCAACGCTCTGTCCCTGACTGTCCTGCTCTCATAGGTATTCACCACTCTGCCAATATCTTTCTCCATGAATTTTGTCAACAGTCTCTTTATATTATTCTCACTTACTGAATAAATTGTTGGATAACATCTGGCTTGGAGCTGGCCCTGGGAGTCGGGGGGGGGGGGCGCTATTCACTTTCCAGCATTTTCACAGCAGCTATTTTTGAAGCTAATATATTTACCAGGGTGTCTTGCAACCTGAAGCTGAAAGTTGAAGCCTGTTGCATTGGCATAGCTCTGGGCATTGACCCACCCAGAAAGCAAGCTTGTTTGTTGTGGCAAATTTCCACAAGCCCAGGGTAACTCCCTTCAGACATCTCTGTGTACCTGTGGGATGGACTGGGCTTTGTATTTTACTGACTGACCTCTTCCTTCTGCCCTTGCAGTTGTCCTTGAGCTGCCTGAGTCTCTGGCCATCACTGGTGGCTATGCCCAGCAGTACCAAGCCATGCAGCTGCACCTGCACTGGGGCTCCTTGTTGGGATCCAGCTCCGAGCACATGGTCAACGGGCACCGCTTTGGCTTTGCTGTGGAGGTAAGGAGCCCTTGTGGTGGCTGCATCCTTTCCTCTCCTTGTGCTGGAGTGATGTCCTGCTCCTAGCCCATGGTCCTGGTTGTCACTGGATGAATGCTGTAACTACTTGGCCGGGATCCCTGCTCCCTGGGCAGCTCTGCAGCAGCAGAGTTCAGTGCAGGAGCCCATGCTTTGGTGCCAAATGCACAAAACAAGAGCCAAATTCATGCTGCAGCCTGCGGTGCAGAGGTGAGGAGGAGACAGGGTGCTCTGCCCACAGGTGGGCTGGAGCTGGCCATGTGTGAGCAGTGCAGCCTGTCCCTGTGCTGCAACCCAGTCCTGGGCTGATGGAGAAGGAGTCATGGCAGTCCCCAGGCTGAGGGAGCCAGCTTCCCAGGCAGCTGCAGGGACTGTTTACTCTGTACACACTGTCTTCTTGCTCTGCAGATCCCATTTGGTTTTATTCCTCCTTCACTAGTGCTGTCCTCAAACTGAGCCCGGCTCTGCAGTACAACCCCCTGGTATCTTGTGCAGAGTACTGGTTTGCTGTCCATGACCGGGGAAATTCCTGTGGGCAGCCCTGCACATTTGCTGCTTTGTGGTGGCACGCTTTCTTGATCCCACCAGCATATTCCCTTCCTAGGAGGGGTGCTTGGCATGAGTGCATGTCTCTCCCAGCCCTTGCTCCAGCAGGCTAGAGCCCCATGGGGGGTGAGTACCTCCTGGAGGTGCCCATCCTGCATCAGGGTTGCATGTTTCATTTCCAGATCCATGTGGTCCATTACAACACCAAGTATGACAGCTTTAAGCAATGGTCCACTCGGATGGTCTGGCTGTACTGGGAGCTTTCCTGGAGGTGAGTCCCATAGCTCAGCCCTGGGAGAGAAGGGGTAGGAGCAGGGCTGGGGGGGAGTGGGACCGGGGGGGCACAGAGTCAGGCACAGTTTTGGGGACAGGCAAAGGTGTAAATGTACCCGGGGAGAGAGAGGGCAGGGCAGCCCTGATGGGAGGAAGGGGTCGCTGGGACAGGGTGCACCTCTCAGGGAGCAATTCCTCCCTGCTGCCACTGCCATCACCACCTGGCCTCCATTCGGCCCCTGCGCTTGCCGTTTCTGTGGGGTCTCTGTGTTGCAGGTTGGGCCAAGGGAGAACCCATACTATCAGGAAATACTTGAGCATCTGTACAAAATCCAAAGAGAAGGTAAGGCCCTGTCCCACCTAGTACTTGTCTCAGGAGCTGCAGCCCAGCAGAGAAATCTGCTGCATGGCAGAGAGGCTGCAGCAGGTGTTTACCGTGTATATGTGAGAAGGGGAGCATTGCACAGCTTGTACAGAAACAGCTTTCCAAGGTGCCCTCTGCTCACATGTGCTTTCCCCTGCCTCCAGGGCAAACCTACTGCCCTTTCTCCAGCACACTGGGTGCAGCAAGGTGGACCCTGGCACATGTGGTGCCAGGCTGGGCTGAGGGGATGCTCCAAGTCAGGTCTGTTCCCATGATCTCCATGCTGGTCCTGCCTGTTGCCCGACTCTTGCTCCCATGGTGTTTCTTCTCCCAGGCAAGGAAGTCTTGGTGCCTGGATTCAACATCACAGGCCTGCTGCCTGCCAACCTGAAACTCTGCTTCCACTACAGTGGCTCTCTGACCACCCCTTCCTGCTACCAGATGGTGAAGTGGACGGTCTTCAACCAGAGCATGCTGCTCTCATGACCAGGTCCATCAGGGCAATGAACTCCATGCTCAGTCTTGCCCAGCCTCTCCCCGCAAGCATACACCATCCATGTCGGTCCCCTGGGGCTTGCCTAGCTCCCAAAGGTGGGATACACCCTGCTCTGCTCACGTTACTCTCCTTCCAGATGTCAGTGCTGGTGACAAGCCTGAGGAATGACAACAGCAAACCTCTGCAGAACAATTTCTGGCTGGTGCAGGACCTGCACAGGTGATGGGTGCTGGCAAGTTTCCAGACCACCCTCCTTTTGGTGAAGCAGCTGCCTTCTGGTAAGAAACATGTGAATGTGCTCAGGCTGCACCCAGCCACGGATATCATTGTCATCTACCTGGACTTGTGCAAAGCATTTGACACTGTCCCACACGATATCCTGGTCTCTAAATTGAAGAGACATGGATTCGATAAATGGACCACTCGGTGGATAAAAAACTGGCTGGATGGTCACACTCAAAGAGTTGCGGTCAACGGCTCGGTGTCCAAGGGGAGAGCAGTGAGGAGTGGCGTTCCTCAGGGGTCGGTACTGGGACCTGTACTATTCAACATCTTTGTCAGAGACATGGACAGTGGGGTAGAGTGCACCCTCAGCAAGTGCTGATGATACCAAGCTGTTTGGCGAGGCAGACATGCTGGAGGGGAGGGATGCCATCCAGAGGGACCTGGACAGGCTGGAGAGGTGGACCTGTGCGAACTTCATGAGGTTCAACAACGCCAAGTGCAAGGTCCTACATCTGGGTTGGGGCAATCCCAAGCACAAATACAGGCTCAGCGGGGAATGGCTGGAGAGCAGCCCTGTGGAGAAGGACCTGGGGGTGCTGATTGATGAGAAGCTCGACATGAGCAAGCAGTGTGCGATCACAGCCCAGAAGGCCAACCGTATCCTGGGCTGCATCAAAAGATGTGTGGCCAGCAGGTCAAGGGAGGTGATTCTGCCCCTCTACTCCGCTCTCGTGAGACCCCACCTGGAGTACTGCATCCAGCTCTGGAGTCCCCAACATACGAAGGACATGGACCTGCTGGAGCGTGTCCAGAGGAGAGCCACGAGGATGATCAGAGGGATGAAGCACCTCTCCTATGAGGAGAGGCTGAGAGAGTTGGGGCTGTTCAGCCTGGAGAAGAGAAGGCTCCGGGGAGATCTTATTGCGGCCTTCCAGTACCTAAAGGGGGCCTACAGGAGAGCTGGGGAAGGACTTTTTACTAGGGCATGTAGTGATAGGACGAGGGGGAATGGCTTTAAGCTGGAAGAGGGCAGGTTTAGATTAAACATTAGGAAGAAGTTTTTCCCTTTAAGGGTGGTGAGGCACTGGAACAGGTTGCCCAGAGAGGTTGTTGAGGCCCCGTCCCTGGAGGTGTTTAAGGCCAGGCTGGACGTGGCCTTGGGCAACCTGGTCTAGTGGGAGGTGTCCCTGCCTATGGCAGGGGGGTTGGAACTCGATGATCTTCAAGGTCCTTTCCAACCTAAACCATTCTATGATTCTATATGCAGGGACAGGATGAGGAGCAGGAGTTGAGGCTTTGCATCTGTCATGGTTTAGGCCAAATCGGCCACTGGGGACATAGGGGACCCCAGATGGGACCGACAGATGCTCCCCCCTACCCCTCTTCAAAGAGAGAGGCAGAGGAGGGAAAAAGAGACTTACGAGTTTAGAAAGATCTAAACTACTTTAATGAAGTATTAATAATAAAATAAAAGGAAATAATGAGAAATATACAAAACCGTATTAAGCTCCCAAGATGACAATCACGACACCGGCTGGCACTGGGGCAGTCCCAGGCTCGACTCAGTGACGGACGGGAACTGGATTCCGGATCTGGATTCAGGATCGGGTCCAAAGGCAGACGAACAGACAGAGTCCTCCTCAGACGTCAGCCGTTGAAGCAAGAAGGGAAAAAAGAAGGGCGCAAAAGAAGGAGCAGCCCCTGACCCTTTGCTCCGTCAGCTTTTATACTGAGCATGAGGCAGATGGGATGGAATACGCTGTTGGTCAGTTTTGGGTCACCTGCCCTGTCCGCTCCTCCCCACAAGTGGGACCCCATTATGCTTTTCCGCTTCCGACCCTCCAACGTGGCAAATAACACAGCTGGTTGGCCTTGGGTGTTAGAACAATAAGTGTAAGCAAGAGCCTCCCTGCATACCATGTCTGGACATCAGCTATAAACATCGGTCTTATCACTCTGAGAGAGTGAACATTGTCTGCACAATATGCTGTTAATTTCAGTAGTTAAAAGAGGCCCAGCTAAGAAGCGAAGCTACTGAACAAAATTGGTCCTGTTTTACCTCAAACCAGGACAGCATCTCTTTAGGAAATGCAGCATTTGCATGGGTTAGGCCTGCCTGGCAGGTGACTTGTGGCAGCACTGGTCTCAGGGTCCCATTCTCCCCCATTTCCGCACTTGTCTCACCCTGCATGGGGAAGATTGGTTTCTAGGAACCATTTTGTCCTTGGTCTTGCAGAAGCAACAGCAGCATGGCTGGGGGATGTATGGTCAAGGGCGAAGAGCCAACTCCTAGCATCCCAGCCAGATTCTTCATCCCCAAACATCCCCTAAATTTGGTAGGACCTGCAGATGTACAGGCTTGCAGCAAGCACCCCACTGCCAAGTGCCAAGACCTACAGAAAGGGCAGTGCAGGGGGCCCCTCTCAAAGGCTGTGCTCTGTCAGTGGGGTGACGCAGTCATCCTGGCCAGGCGCACCACCCCCTGCCCAACACATTCCCATCTGCCCATCCCGTTTGTCCTTGAAGGCCTTTTTTGCATTGGTGGTTTCCAGTGATGAGTAAAAATTCCTGTTAACCCTCAGGTGTGACTATTGCTCTGCATTGCTGAATTCTTGTCCATTGCTGCTCTCTGAGGTCACTTGGGTTTTTCTGTCCATCCTGTTCCTTTTCTGTTTTGATGGCATTTCCTACATTTTGTATCAAGGTGACTAATAGAAACAACACACAGACATGGTTGCAGACCTTTGGGTAATGCCTCAGTAATCACACACTGTGGTTCAGGGCACTTCCCACCTGCAGCCAGCTCATTAACGGCCTTAGGCTTTTAATCACTATGGTCTTCAGCCTGGCTGGCAGTTTCCCACGTGGCACCACATCAAATGCTCCACTGAAGTAGGGAGAGATAAAATCTACCACATTTTCTTTTGTCTAGAATATCACTTATCAAAGATATCAAGTTAGGCTGGCATGCTCTATCTTTGGTAAACCTGTTAGATACTTCATCATATTTTCCACTTACCTCCAAGCCTTTCTTTCACTACTTTCTTGCGGAAGCTGTTCCAAAGCCTCCAGCCACTGAAGCTGGGGCAATGGGGGCTGGCAATGGCCAGCTGCCTCCTCCCGGGGAGCTGCTCACCGTCTTGCCACAGGCAGCTGTCCCTGTGATTGCTGCCTGCTAGGCCCGCCCCATGCCCCTCTCCAGGGTCTCCTGCAGTGCTCTGCTCCCTGCCTGCCTGCTTCCCAGGCAGTGGCAGCTGTGGTAGGGGAGTTTCTGGCTGGATTCAACGAGGCTTTTGTGTGGGCTGTGGTTCAAAGAATGTTATTATTTTTTTTCCTTCCTTTCCCTTAATGCTCTTGGTGGGGTGTTGGGGCCAGGCTTGCAAGCTGCTGGGGATGCAGAGGGCAGCTCTCCCCTGTCCACTCATGGGTGATGGGGAATCTTGCAGGCAGCCCTGCTTTGATGGCATGGCCTGAAGCCCTGCAGGCTTGACATTTCCCTCCCCCAACCACCTCTGGCAACCTCTTGACTGTGCTGTCTCTCTTCCAGATAGCAACAGTTCAGCAGCAGGTAGGTGAGGTGCTGGCCCGAAGGAGGGGAAGGCAGCCAGGGGGCGTATCTGCCTGGGAAGAGGGGTCCTGGCAGCTGTGTGCTGAGCCAGGGGACAGGCAGCCATAGTGGGGGTGTGGGGCTGCCCTAGCATCTGCACAACTGGCTCTCACAGTTATCCTCTTGTCTTTATCTCTTGCAGGACACTCCAGCTCTTCATTTCAAGTAGGCAAGTGTGCTCAGCTGAGGCTGCTGCCTTCATGTCCCCTCTACCTTTGGGCCACCGGCCTTCTCCAGCCTTGCTCCATCTCCCTCATCCAGTAGCCACAGGGGACTGTCCCCAATGTAACATGACTGTGCTTGGTTCACTTGCAGGGGATGTGCTGGCCATGCTCTTCGCCATCACGGCGCTGGCCTTTCTGCTGTACAGCTACAAGCACCACAGTCAGAATGCATGGTGAGCAATGGGGAGCTGCAGAAGAAGGGGCCCCAGGGGATGGAAGGGGTCAGTCTGGGGCATGGGAAAGGGGGTTAAGGGTAGCCTCAGGCAGCAACATAGGTTAGCAGGGCATCCCTGCCTGCTCTAACACCACACATACACCCCTTCCTCCCCCACCAGGCTTGACTCACCGACCAAATCCAAGGTCATCTACACAGCAGCCACCAACATCACCACCATGTGAGCCCCACACCTCTGTGGCAGACCTGCCCCACCCCACCTTCCCTCACTCCTGCCCCGGGGCCAAGGGAGGGCCAGTGCTCCAGCATCCCTTGGCCACACAGGCTCCCCACGTGGACTGCTTGCCTGGGGCAGCATCTGGCCTCAGCAGATATTTTTGTTATTAGAAAAAAAAATTAAAAAAGCTAAAATGTATTAAAAAAAAAAAAGAGTAACAGTCTCCCACGGTGCCAGCTGTCTCTGCTGTCCTAGTCTGAAGCTGCAGGGCAGGGACAGACACTGGTGGAGCTGGACCCACAGCAGAGGGGTGCACAGGAACCCCTTCCTGACCAGCAGAGACAGCATCAACCTCTGTGCCCCAGGCAGAGCTCTAGAGCAAGCAGTGCAGGGCTCCTTGCACAGCCTGGCCCTGCCCTCTGTCTCTCTGGGACTTCCTCCTCTTATTTGTGCAAAGTGTTGGAAAAACATAGTCATGGCTTGGTAGGGCTGGAGAAAGGCAGAGCTGAACATTGGCAGAGCCGCAGCTTCCTTGCTTGCTGGCCCCCACCCAGTTCCCCTCCAGCTCTGATGTAGCTGGAGTGGTCCCTGACCTATGGCTACCTCCCACCTTTCCTGGCAGCTCCAGCACAGCCAGAGCCAAGCCCTGGGGGGAACTCCATGGCTCCATCGAAGCAGAGAAATGGGCTGATCCTGGGAGAGGGAAGGAACCTGCAGGTCTCTAGCGCTCAGCAGCCTCCACCTCAAAGTGGTAAAACCAGGGATGGACAGAGCAACTAAGGTCTGCAACTGCCCGACACCCCCTGTGGTCACACCAGCACGAGCCACTGCTACCAGCAGTAGCACACACACACCCCACTCACCTATGGTACTTCTTTTTATTGGTATAAAAGCCCACTGTGGACTTCTCTGAGCCTGATGGCAGTTTCTCTCTCCCAGTCCTATGGCACAGCATGAGGGCTGGTGCCTGCCTGAAAATCCCCCTCTGAGGGCAGGAGAGGGCATGGCCACCTGAACCCCCCTCCCCAAGCTGTGTTGGCACCAGTTGCGGGGTTGCATCTCCTCCCAAGCCCTCTGCCACCCTCCATATGGCACTGTCTTCTCCTGTCCTCCTCCTGCCCTGGATGCTGTCAGCCCCCTTGGGTTCCCCAGTACTGGTGGCTGATCCCAACACACCATCTCTTCACATGCTGGGATGCCAGCTCACTGCAGTTACCGCAGTCCAGCGTGGGGGGGGGCTGTGGCTCCCAGGGCAACAAGGCTGGGCAAAGAGGCAGAGAAAGTAGCACCATAGCGGTCAGCCTCAGCCCAGAGCTGGGCAGCAGTTTGCAAAGCTACTTCCTCTACCCTGCAGTGAAGAGGAGGCACGGGTTTCCCCCTGCCAGGAGACAGCACATCTTCTGTGGCAGGGGGAGAAGTGATGCGTTTCTTTGGGCTCAGGCCTCCAGCAGTCCAAGGTAGTATCCTTCCCAGGCAAGCTAACTGGGGCTCTGCTTGCAGCAGGGCCAGCAAAGCCAAGTCCCCCCCAAACTGAGTTGTTCTCTGAGGGCTCCTAAAGGGGTGGCAGAGCGAGCCAGCCCCAGTCACACCGGTCAGCTGGCTGCTGCAGCCAGACCCCAGTGCCTGCCCCACTGAGACTGGCCAGGGTCCACCAGTCCAGGAGAAAAGATATTGCAAAGAAGGTGATGGCTGCTCTTGCTGCCAGAACAGAGGGGAGGACAGGGGCGGCTAGGGACAGGAACATCCCACGGGGCCTCAGGATTCCAGCTGAGGGCTGGCTCCTCTCCGTAGACCTGTGGGAAGCAAAAGGGGGGGGAGGGGGGCAGTTTTCACCGGACTCCTTACCCCATCCACTTCCCCCAGGAGGGGCAATAACCTGACCATGGCCCCAAACCCCATCTCCTCTAGTCTGGCAGCCATGTCATTGCTCCAGCCCCTGGGGCACCCTCTCCCCACCCCAGCACTGGTCCAGGTACGTAGAGGAACCTGCAGGGTCCCCTTTCCCCATTACGGAGCAGGACTTACAGAGCAGGAAGCGCCGCAGGTTCTGGGCAGAGCCCCCTGAGAGCAGGTAAGCCCAAGTGGCAGCAGTGGCCATCAGCAGGTAGGAGGGCACCAGGCTGCCCACATACAGGGGGTTGCAAAACGTCTGGGGAGAGAGGTGGGAGAGGGAAGGGGTGAGCAGGCAGGAGAGGACAGGGCCAGGATAGGTGGCAGTGTCACCACCTCAATGAGCAGAATGGGACAGGAGACACCAGCTTTGGCATTCAGATTGCGAAGGGCCTGTCCCATGTGGGGACGGCTGCAAATCCCCCAAACCCAACTGCTTCACTAGTGCTGAAGGCTGTTGCACCCCCAGCACAGGGACCAGCACACACCACAGCCATCCCCAAATATAGGTCCCAGCGCAGAGCTCTGCTCCCGGCTACTCACCGACCCCGAAACAGCAAGGTGCATGACAACGACAGCTGTGATCTCCCACCAGCACTGGTGCTCACAGCCATGGAAGAAGAGGATCCCCCAGAAGGTGTGAAGGAAAATCAGCACCATGGTCATAAAGGCTGCAGGAAGCAGCAGAGGAGTATCACAGGGGAGCCACCTGCCCTGACCCAGCCCGCAGGCTCATGGATGGATGGAGAGGAGCCAGGGAAGGGGAGTAGGGGCACTGCTGGGTCAGACTGGGAAGCGCTGGGAGGGATGGGGGAAAGGAGCAGAGAGGGTCACGGGACAGAGAGAAGGGTTTGGCACAGAGAGATGTGACGGGGACCACAAAGGGCTCAGATGGGTATGGGGAGTGGCAGTAGGGTGCAACATGAAGAGGGGAGCACAGGAGGCTGAGCCCCAGCCCCCCAGGTCTGCCACCTCTGGTGGGGCAGAGATGTGGGCAAAGGGTGCCAGTCGCTCACCTGAGGTCAGGAAGTAGAGCTGTGAGTCTCCGTGGATGCCCACGGTGCCGGGCCCTAACGCATCTGCCAGGAGATTGATCATGGAGAAGGCGCCACTCATGAGCCCGAAGCCCACGCCAGCCACTGCCAGGACAGGGATGCCATCAAGCCCTGAGCCACCCAGGCGCCTCCCAGCCCCTCAGGGGACCCAGCCAGCTTCAAGGTGAGAAACCTCCCTTTCCCCCCCAGCATCGTTCCCAGCCCTGCCTGGCTGCTCTGCACAGCACTCACCGTATGCCATTTGCTGGATGGAAATGGGGGAGCAGCCGTCCTCGCTGAGGGCTACCAGCCCCTCGATGGCCTTCCTGCAGAGGGAAGAGCACACTGGAGGTCAGCACAGCTTGGCCACCTCTCAGGGCATGGTGCAGCACCAGGACAGAGTAGGTGGGAGCTGGGGTCTCGCTCTGCACCATCCTGGTAACCTCCCCATCACTGAACCGCAACACCTGCCGTGGAAAGCATCTGCAGGACCACCCTGAACCACCGGACAAACCACACATGTGAAAAACACATGAAGCCACATAGAAAGACTTCCACAGAGGGATGCAAATGTAAGCCAGCCCTGCAGAGCAGGGGTAGGGCAAGTGGGATGTCGGGTGCAAAACAAGCAGCACCCCTGCACAGAAAACAGCCTCAGCACCGGCATGGGAGGCACATGCCAGGAGGGTGTACCTGATCTTGGCAGTTATACTCTTAGAAGATGTTGGGGAAAAAAAATGGAGAAGGTGCAGGGAAGAGTTCAAAGAGCTAGAAAACTTCTTTGGGGGGAGAAACTGTGAGAGCTGGGCTTCATAAGTTTTATCAGCTAGAGGTGTGGCAGGTGAGGAGGACGCCAGACGGCTCCGCAGCCCCGGAAGGACAGCAGTGTTTGCAGCCAGAGATCTGCAGGGCAATGAAACCAGTGGTTTGTGTTAGAGGCTGCTCTGTGGAGCTCTGCTACCCTCTGCCTGCCCACCTCTAGCAGCACCCTGCCGCAGGGAGCGGTGCAGGACTGCGTACCCGCCCCCCCCAGCCTTCCCCCAGCACCTTGTCCCACACCAGCGCCCAGCCAGCTAGGAAGGTAGGGACTGCTGGGGGATCAATGAGGGATGCCAACTCCAGCATCGCCTCCCCTTGTCTGCCTGCCTGGCCCAGCACAACGTCTGTCTGTCCATCCATCCAAAAGCAGTACAGGGTGCAGCACGTGCTCACCCAGCAGGCGGCACAAGTCCTGGGCCGGGAGCTGCTGAGGCTGTGCCTAGACTTTGCCCCAGACTGGCCAGGGCACTGAGCATGGGCCGGTGAGGATGCGCCACCCCACAGAGCACAGAAACCACTTTCAGGCTATCCCCGCTGACACAAAGCCGTCCCTAAGAAAGGAAAAAGACTTGCCAGGAGATGAGGGCAGATCCCCTAACCCTTCCCCATCCCCCACGCAGCAAAGCAGGCATTTCTTGGTACCTGGCATACCTCCAGCTTCTGTCTGAGCTGTGGGAACACTGCTGACGCTAGTCACCAGGTGGCAGGGCAGAGAAGATGTTACACGTCCTGCAGCAGCCCAAACCCACAGCCTACCTGTCCTGAATTCAGAGACATTACCAGCCACCTCAGCCCTGGGTCCTCCAGACCTTAGGGCTACTCTGTTCTGCCACCTCAGACCTGCTCAAGGTCAACCTACCAATACAGGTACCACTCGCACGCTCCCAGTGAGGACCGAGGCAGCTTAATGCCACACTCTGTGTCGTTCCCCTCCAGGAGCTCCCAGCTAAAATCCGGACCCACCATAGCTGGGAGGGCAGAAGGACCATCCAGCAGCACTGGAGCAGGGTGGGAGATGCCCTTACCTGAGGAGCTTGTAGTAGAGGAAGCGGAAGGCCTCCTGCAGCAGCACAGAGAACATCACCCCAAATATCAAGAGCCCCTTCTGCAACGGCTCATCCTGGGGGTTGCTGGCTTTAACCGCGACAAACCAGATGAGGGAGGAAAGCAGCAGTGACGCCAGCCAGAAGAAAGCCCTGCAAGAGAGAGCACACCTTCTGGCACCGGTGCTGTGCCAGGACTGGTGCCAGTACCAGTGCCATGCCCGTGCCCATCAGCACTACACCTGCACCCCTTTGTGTTGGTACTGGCACTGGCAGCAGTGCCCCAGCTTTACCCATTCTCCTACCAGTACCAGTGCCATTCTGGCACCAGTGCTGGGCAGGTGGTGCCTGTACTGGTGCTGCTGCTATGCCCATGCTCCTCCTCTTCTGGTAACCAGAACTGGCACCAGTGCCCCTGCCAAGCCCACACCAGTACCAATACCAGTGCCAGGCTCATATCCATGTCAGTACCATACCTTACTGGTCCCACAGTGGTTCTGGTACCACTGCCCCTGCTGTGCGCATGTCAGTACCACTATTGACTCTGTACTGGTACTAGGGCTCTACTGACCCCATGCCGTTACCAATACCAGTGTCCCTCTCCAGCATGCTCACACCATGTGGTGACCACAATGGTACCAGTATTGGAGCCCCTGTTGTGAAATGAATGGCACCAGTATGAGTACTGGTGCCCATCATGCTCACAACAGTACCGGTATGAGTGCTAGTGCCCCTGTTGTGCCCGCAATGGTACCAGTACAAGTATAGATACTGATGCCCCTGTCACATTCACATGGGTAGGAGCAACAGTACTGGTACTCCTGTCATGCTCACAACCACACCAGTATGAGTACTGGTGTCCCTGTCGTGCCCACGATGGTACCAGTAAGAGAACCAGTACTGGTGCCCCTGTCATGCAAGCAACAGCACCAGTACAAGTCTTGGTACTGGTGCCCCTGTCACGCCCACAACAGCACCAGTACGAGCACTGGTACTGGTGCCCCTGTCGTGCCCACAACAGCACCAACACTAGCGCCCCCATTGTGCCTCTGCCAGTACCAGTCACGTTCCTGTCACGCCCATGCTGGTACTAGCACCAATACTGGTGCCATACCAGTACCGATACCAGTACCAGTCCCCCCTCCACGCCCACACCAGTACCCACGGCGGCACCAGTGCCCCTCCCGCAAGGGTACCAGCACAGGCACCGGTGCGGGACTAACCCAGCGATAAGAATGATGATGCGGAGCGGGTCGCAGGCGATGGTGAAGAGAAAGAGGCTGAGCGCCGGCCCGAAGGCGATGAAGGTGCACCCGAAGAAGATGGCGAGCGTCATGACAGCAGGGACAGGGACAGGGACCGGGACCGAGGACAGGACCCAGCGGCTCGACCCTCCCCTCTCCCTCCCCCGCCCTTCCGGGGCTGTCTGACGTCACACGCCGGCAGAGCGCGCCGCCGCCGGAAAGGAACGCGCTGGACGGGGGCGGGGACTGAGCCGGAGTAGGGCGTGGCTAGGGCCTGTTATGGGAGGGCACGGCCTACACCGGGGAGTTCGGGTGTGTCATCGGGGGGAACTGGGCCTGTCATAGTGGGGGGGGGGGGGGGGCACAGCCTGAACCCCGGGGCTTGGGCCTATCATGGGGGGAGCTCTTGGCCTGTCATGGGGAGGCACGACCTGCACACCGGGGAGCTTAGGCCTGTCACAGGGATGGGACCTGGTCCTGTCATGGGGAGGCATGGTCTGTGCTGGGAGGCTCAGGCCTGTCACGGGAGTGGGGGGGCTGGGCCTGTCACAGAGGACATGGCCGGCATCGGGGGGACCTGATCCTGTGATGGGGGAGTAGGGCCTGCACCACTTGGGGACCTGGGCCTGCCACGAGGGGGCACAGCCCGCACTGGGTGTACATGGCCCACACGGGGGGGGGGGGGGTGGCAAACCCTTGGTCCTGTCACGGGGGGATATGGCCTGCACCAGTTAGGGACCTGGTCCTGTCACCAGGGGGCACAGCCTGTACTAGGGAGCAAGGCCTGCACCGGGGGGAACATGGCCCTGTCACCAGTGCCTACCCAGTTGATATAGAGAACAAACGTGTGCTTGTAAATTTGCTTACTCGTAAATCTGCCTAATAGTTAACCACATAGTTGCTTGACAATAGTATAGCCCTGACTGAGTACAAAGCGGATGACCATAGATAAGGGTTGCAGGCCATTAAATGTAGCCTTGACTAGCTTGGAAAACAGACAAATGTGTAGATAAGGAATATAAGCAAGGACAACAGCTGGAACCCTACTGCGCAGAATCACTCAAAAGGTCAAACAGCGGACAAGCGAGGAAGACTATGAAAGACCACCAGAGGATCTCCGAGGACCACCAGAGACCCCAATACGCCTGCGCAAAAGAGAGATAAATATGTTAATGACTTCTCGGAAAAGTAATGAATATGTAACATGTTTCTCGGAAATCTAATGAATATACATGTAAACTCTGTATTTAAGCTGTATGATTAGACTTAACGGTGTGCACGATAGGTGGAGTGATCCCCCGTGCAACCAGCGCTGCCAATAAAGAATACCGACTCAATTGTTAAACCAACTCTTGAGTTAATTTCTTTGAATCAATCTGGCACCCCAGATGGGACATTCTCTGCTCGGCTGCAGGACCCGCTGAGAACAGGACTCCCTAGGGTACCCCCGGGATTTTCCCGGAGGGACTCCTCGCCTCACTCGGATCACTGCGGGAGCAGACAAGATCACCATCTGAAGGAATAAAGGTATTCTTTAAATTTCTGGTTGGGGACCGGTCATTTGGGCTGTCCATAAGTCATAAGATTTACTTATGCAGGACGGCGTATGCCAGGTAGTTGATGCTCTTGGTATACATTTGGTTTTGGTTTGATACGTGTCTGGACACTTTTGTTTCAGTATACTTGTATGCTGTTGTGCACTTATGTGCTTTTGGTTTGGTGCCCATACATGTACTTTGGTTTTTGATTTGAATTTGTTTTGGACCTTTTGGCTACCTGAATGTGGTAAACGACTATTGGAATGGAATTGGATTACGGAGACCGTCGTGAGTTCTGAGTTAGAATTGTGTTGAAAACGGTGAATCGAATAATTGGGTGAGTGGTGAGTGAGAAGCAGCTGCAGCGTGTGTGAAATTCCGCAGACTCAGCGTGTGTGAAATTCTGCAGACTCGTAACTCCATAGGGGGTACGGCCGGAGACGAATGAAGTGTGACTGACTTACTGATGATTTGGGACGCGAACTTGTACATTACTACTATAGTTATAAGTTTGAGCTTGATTATTTTACTAACTTTGTGTTGTTGTTGTTGTTGGAAGAAGTTCCCTGTTTGGTGTATTATATAAATGTGGGTATATGAACGGTGTCCTCTGCATCCGGGAAACGAGTGTAGTCCTGTATATACCCTAGAGTGTGTGTGGTGTAAACAAAAGTTGCAAATAGATTGTGGAAAAGAAATTGAATGCCCTAAGTGTCGGGTTTAGACTTCCTGGGACAAGAGGGAGAGAGTCACGTATATAGTGAAAATAATTTGCGGTTGGGAAGATAAAAATCAGAGCAAGTAATATGGGAGGTAAACAGAGTGGTGGAATATTGAAAAAGAGCCCCTTAGGCTGTATCTTGGCACATTGGAAGGAAATAGGGGGGCCTCCAGGTGGAAATGTGGATAGAAAAATTTTGATAAAATATTGCAATCAATGGTGGCCTTTATATAAATTAGAGGATGATGAAAAATGGCCCTTCAATGGGACATTAAACTACAATACTTTGTTGCAATTAATGCTGTTTCTGAGACGGGAAGGAAAGTGGGATGAAGTAATATATGCAGATATGTTTTTCACTCTGAGAAATCATCCAGAGTGGCAGAGAAAGTGCGGCATCAATTTAGCTCCACGAGACCCTCTTGTGTTAGCAATAGAAAAGGAGCAAAGAAAGAGCACGGGAAAAATAAAGAGATGCTGCTCAGCATGTAACATAGGACAAAGATGTATAAAATTAAAGAAAAATGAAGAGAGGATGGAGGAGGACCTTGATCTCTCTTTACCTGTATTACCTCCACCATCCTCAGAGGGAAACTCTATTGAGGACGCAGGTGCGGAGGAACCTGAGGAAAATGTAAAAACAAAAGATTTAGGTTTTACACCTATAACGGCCCGTACTCGAAGTAAGGTGGGCCCTATTATTCAGGCTCCTCTGAGACAAGCGGTGGGGGTTACTGGCCCTACTAGAATTAAGATACCATTTACAATGAATGATTTGGATTCGTGGAGAGAAATAGTAAAAGAATATCGAGATGATCCCGAAGGGGTTGCCAAAAGATTCGAGCTGATTGTTAAAAATCAAGACCCAGATTGGAAGGACATTGATTTAATGTTGGATGCCTTAACTGAAACCGAAAAACAATTAGTAATAAAGAATGCACGAACTCAAGTACAAGTCCAAATTACCGCTGGGGTTTTACCCGGAACAGTAGATACCCATGTGCCAATAACAGACCCTAACTGGGACCCTAACGATGATCAGGAGTACCGATTGTTGAAAAGATATCAAGAATGGATAAAAATTGGTATCGAAAATGCAGTACCGAAAGCGGTTAACTGGTCGAGTCTATATGCTGTGAAACAAGGTCGGACTGAAACTCCCACGGAGTTTCTTGACCGACTGAGAGCGGCAATGCGAAAGTATACTACTTTAGATCCTGTTTCTGAGGTGGGGAAACAACAGTTGGTTTCTTTGTTTTTGGGGCAATCTTCAGAGGATATAAGGAGGAAACTTCAGAAATTAAAGGAGCCAGAGACAAGGGATTTAGAAAAGTTGATAGAGGAGGCCTGGAGAACGTATCGGAATAGAGAAGGGGAGGAGAGACGAAAAATGGGAACAGCTATTGCCGCAGCTACAATAGCCGCGCTGGGAAGACAGGACAACTCCCTTCGTGGGAGGGGTCGGGGAGCTGGGAGAAAGGGAGGCTCACGCCAGCCCCTAAGATCAGACCAATGTGCTTATTGTAAGGAAATAGGTCACTGGAAAGGACAATGTCCCAAGCTGAGTGGAGCACAAGCTGTTGTAGCCAATGTTACCTCTGGTCAATGAGGGGGGACCGGGGGGAATCCACCCTAGCGGATCCACTGGTTAAAATTAAGCTAGGGAAAGTAGAACAAGAGGTGGATTTTCTTGTAGATACGGGAGCGTCTTACTCAGTGTTAAATCAAAGACTAATACCAGAGGATGAAGAGTTTGTGACTGTAGTGGGAGCTACCGGCCAGCAGAAAAAGGCTTATTTCCTAAAACCGCTTAAATACAAATTGGGTAAGCAAATAGGAATACATAAATTTCTGTATTTACCAGAGTCCCCTAAATCCTTGTTGGGTCGTGATCTGTTAGAACAATTAGAAGCAGAGATTGTTTTTGAAAAAGGAAAGATGGAATTGAAAGTCAAGGAAGATCAATTAATTAAAATTTTAAGTTTAGCACTAATACAAACTGAACCAAAATTTGAAGTACCTCCAGAAATTGTTGATCAAGTATATCCTGGAGTCTGGGCTTCCGAGGTTCCGGGAAAAGCTAAAAATGCAGCCCCCATAGTAGTTAAACTAAAACCCGGAACAGAACCTGTCAAAATTAAACAATATCCTCTGAAATTAGATGATAGAAAAGGGATAAAGGAAATAATTGATAGGTTCTTGCATTATGGGATATTAATTGAATGTGAATCAGAATACAATACCCCTATACTACCAGTCAAAAAGGCAGATGGGAAAAGTTATAGGTTAGTCCAAGATCTGAGAGCCATAAATAAGATTACAGAGGATATACATCCAGTAGTCGCGAATCCATATACATTGCTAACAAAACTAAAAGATAGCCAAGTTTGGTTTACCGTACTGGATTTAAAGGATGCCTTCTTTTGCCTGGCCTTAGCCACAGAAAGCCAGAATTTGTTCGCTTTTGAATGGGAAAATCCCGAGTCCGGGAGAAGAACTCAGTTAACATGGACAGTGTTACCACAAGGTTTTAAAAATAGCCCCACTATTTTTGGAAATCAACTGGCGAAAGAGCTTGAGACTTGGATGCCTCCAGACAACGAAGGAATTTTGTTACAGTATGTAGATGATCTCTTAGTAGCTACTGAAACTAGAAAAAGCTGTATTCAATGGACTGTGGATCTTCTTAATTTCTTGGGTTTAAGTGGATATCGAGTCTCTCAACAGAAAGCTCAACTGGTCCGGCAGCGTGTGACCTACTTGGGACTTGAAATCTCGGGAGGACAACGGGAACTCGGGACTGAGCGAAAAGAAGCCATTTGCCGAACCCCGGAGCCCCAAACGGTAAAAGAGCTGCGGACCTTTTTGGGAATGACAGGTTGGTGCCGCCTTTGGATATATAATTATGGACTACTGGTAAAGCCATTATATGAGTTGATAAAGAAAGACCAGTCAAAAGTAATTTGGACTGGAGAAGCACGAAACGCGTTTAAACAACTCAAACAAGAACTAATGAAAGCTCCTGCTCTGGGGCTGCCTGATGTTTCAAAACCATTCTGGCTGTTCTCTCATGAGAGACAAGGGATAGCTATGGGAGTATTAGCACAAAGGCTGGGTCCCTATAAACGGGCAGTTGCTTATTTTTCCAAACAATTGGACGAAGTAAGCAAGGGATGGCCTGGTTGCCTTCGAGCCGTCGCAGCAGTTGTTATCAATATTCAAGAGGCCCGAAAGTTTACCATGGGACAGAAAATGACAGTATTAGTCTCTCACACAGTTTCAGCGGTTTTAGAACAGAAAGGAAACCATTGGCTCTCGCCCCAGAGATTCTTAAAGTACCAGGCAGTGTTAGTGGAACAAGATGATGTAGAAATTGTAGTTACTAACATTGTCAATCCAGCCTCTTTTCTTAGCGGAACTTTGAATGAACCAGTGACACATGACTGTATAGAGACAGTAGAAGCAATATATTCCAGTCGACCAGATCTTAAAGAAGAACCTCTGGAGGATGCCGAAGACTCCTGGTATACCGACGGGAGTAGTTTTATCAAGCAGGGACAACGCAAAGCAGGATACGCGATCACAACCACCCAACAGGTAATCGAATCTGAGCCTTTACCTTCCGGGACCTCAGCCCAAAAGGCGGAAATAATTGCCCTTACCCGAGCGCTAGAATTGGCAAAAGGGAAAAAGATAAACATTTGGACAGATTCTAAATATGCATTTGGAGTAGTTCACGCTCACGGTGCCATTTGGAAAGAACGAGGACTGCTAACCGCTCAAGGAAAGCAAATAAAACATGCAGAAGAAATTTTAAAGCTCTTAGAAGCTGTGAAGCAGCCAGAAAAGGTAGCTATCATGCATTGTCGAGGGCACCAAAAAGGAAACACAGATCCAGAAATTGGAAATCGATTAGCAGATTATGAAGCAAGGCGGGTGGCTGAAGAAGTAAGAACAGAAACGTTATCCTTAATACCAGACGGTAAAATCCAAACTGTAAGTATAAATCAAAAACCAAATTACTCAAAAGAAGACTTAAAATTAATTGAAGATCTGGATGGTAAAGTAGAGTCAGATGGATGGGTTCGTTTAGCAGATAGTCGTATAGTAATACCATCCAATCTAGTATGGACAACAGTTTTAACTGAACATAATAAAACGCATTGGGGAGCAGATACTTTATATAAGAGCTTAAATCAAAGATTAATAGGGCGTAATTTGTATACGATGGTGAAACAAATATCTCAACAGTGTGAAATTTGTTTACGTAATAACCCAAATGTAGCGAATAAAGTAAAACTGGGAGCAATTGGTAAAGGAAATTATCCGGGACAACAATGGCAAATTGATTTTTCGGAACTCCCAAGAAAAGGGGGGTACCGATACTTGCTAGTCATGACTGATACATTTTCGGGCTGGCCGGAAGCTTACCCCTGCCGAACAAACAAAGCCAGAGAAGTGACTAAGGTATTGTTAAATGAAATCATTCCTCGCTTCGGAATTCCAGCAACAATATCTTCCGACCGAGGCTCTCATTTTTGTGCTAAAATAATACAACAAGTAAGTAAAACTTTACAGATAGATTGGCAGTTACATACCCCGTATAGACCACAGGCAAGTGGACAAGTTGAAAAAATGAATCATTTAATTAAACAACAAATAGCAAAGATTGGTCAAGAGGCCAATCTAACTTGGCCCCAATCTCTTCCCCTGGCATTACTTAGAATAAGAGTAAAACCAAAAACCAAGGAAAATCTAAGCCCTTTTGAAATATTGTATGGAAGACCATATCAGTTTCAGTTTACAGGAGAGGATTTAACCCAACTGGGTACAGGATATTTGTATGACTATATGGTATCCCTCCAGAAACAATTAGAAAATATAAATAAACAGATTTTGGGAACTAGGGCTAGAGGATTAGATCAACCAATTCATCCCTTTAAACCAGGTGACTATGTATATGTAAAGATCTTTTCAGGACAACCCCTGGAGGAGAAATGGGATGGCCCCTACCAAGTGCTGCTGACAACCTTCACTGCCATTAAGATCAAAGAACAGCCGGCCTGGATCCACTACTCGAGAGTAAAAAGAGCACCTGAGAAGCCATGGACGGTCATCCCTACGGGACCCATGGGTCTGCGATTCTTCAGATCATGATGGTAACGGCGTTATTACTCGGTTCAAATGAAGCTCGATGGAACTTGAACTCACATTTTTCCTTGACACAAAATGTTTCCCAAATCTTGAACAGAACTGACTGTTGGATATGTACTCACATGCCAGAACATGGTGGAAAGGCGATCTCGCTAATTGGTATTCCGATACCAAGCAGCTACTCCTGGACCACTCTTTGGAAGGGTACCTCATGGTATATCGATATTGATAGAGTCCAGAAGCTAGAAATAATTAGTCCTGAGGCCCGGGAGCCCTATTGTACATGTGTACAGAGATGTAATCCACCTATAGGATTTGGGAAAATTGACTGTGTTAATGAAACATACGTAGGGAATCATACAGTTTGTAACAAAACTATAGATATTGGAACTTCAATTTCTGTTAATACTACCGCATGGCCCGTACCAGAAGGAAAAGGATGGTACTGGCTATGTAATGATACTGCCTGGAAGGTTTTGCCAAAAAATTGGAAAGGAACATGTACATTGGGAGCAGTGGTTCCGAATATGACTATACACAATTCTCCTCCAAAGGGATGGGTGCGAACCCATTTCCGAAAAATCAAACGAGATGTTGAAAATCCTTTAGCGAGGAGACCTACTGCCTTCCATACTTTTGTCCGATGGTTCCTTCCCTGGTTGGGAGTGAGTGAATTAGAAAAAGCTATAGTTAACATTTCGGCAGTAATTGAAAATATTGAAAATAGAACGATCGATGCAATAAAAGCCCAACAATTGGAAATATCTAGTCTATCTCAAATGGTACAACAGAATAGAATGGCATTAGATCTATTACTGGCATCTCAAGGTGGAGTATGCACGGTTATAAATACAAGTTGTTGCATGTATGTAGATCAAAGTGGAAGAATCTCCACCGATTTAGAAGAAATCTGGAAACAAACCAAAATACTACATGAGGTAACAAAGAATGACCTCTCATGGGGATTTCAGGAATTGTGGGATAAATTAACATCTTGGCTACCAAATTTTAGATGGCTAAAACAAATCTTTGTAGGAATAATAATTCTAATAGTATTAGGAATAATAGTCTGTATTATGCTCAGGTGCTTTCTGTGGTGTTGCCAGAATACAACGGAGAATTATGAGAATTGGAAACGGAATAAAATTAAACATCAAGTGGAAACCGGGAAATATTTCACCCGGTCTCTTGGAAATAATGGAATTATATGATTGCAAAAGAATTTGCAAAAGTATAAAGAAAAGGGGGGAATGATATAGAGAACAAACGTGTGCTTGTAAATTTGCTTACTCGTAAATCTGCCTAATAGTTAACCACATAGTTGCTTGACAATAGTATAGCCCTGACTGAGTACAAAGCGGATGACCATAGATAAGGGTTGCAGGCCATTAAATGTAGCCTTGACTAGCTTGGAAAACAGACAAATGTGTAGATAAGGAATATAAGCAAGGACAACAGCTGGAACCCTACTGCGCAGAATCACTCAAAAGGTCAAACAGCGGACAAGCGAGGAAGACTATGAAAGACCACCAGAGGATCTCCGAGGACCACCAGAGACCCCAATACGCCTGCGCAAAAGAGAGATAAATATGTTAATGACTTCTCGGAAAAGTAATGAATATGTAACATGTTTCTCGGAAATCTAATGAATATACATGTAAACTCTGTATTTAAGCTGTATGATTAGACTTAACGGTGTGCACGATAGGTGGAGTGATCCCCCGTGCAACCAGCGCTGCCAATAAAGAATACCGACTCAATTGTTAAACCAACTCTTGAGTTAATTTCTTTGAATCACAGTGAGGGGGGCCCCGCGCAGCCACCTAGGACCTGGGTCAGCCAGGGGAGCCCAGGCTTGGACAAGGTGTGCTGGCTGTCCCCGAGGGTCCCTAGCTGCCTTTCACCCCACCACAGGCCTGCCTCGGTGCAGGGGGCCTCTGGCACTGCCCCCAGGCCCCCTGCAGTCCCCGAGCATGCAGGGCAGGGGCCATGCACTCCCCTCCCCCCATGCTGCTCCTCCCGCAGTGCCCACTTTGCACTCACAGCTCAGGCAGCTCAGCCCCGATGTGGGGCATGGTACCAAGCGCTGCATACGGGGCATATGTAACTCATACAGACAGACAGCGCCACGTGGTTCTAACTGTCTGCATTTTCCTCCAGCTGTGTTGTCCTCTGGTGGAATTGATAAATCAGTAATATTGATTATATTTGTGAAATGTGTTCACCTGATTCATGTCAATATGGAATAATGCTAGGGCCGCATGGTGAAATGTGACCCTCTCTGTTCCTTCCTGCAGAAGCCACCTAAGGAACGTTCTAGTAAACCGTGTTTTTTTTTCTGTTAACCACATGGTGATTAAGCATAGGGCACATGCGTGAAGTCTAGGGTCATCCTAAGGGTGAGCCGAGGAAGACTACTGACTTCATCCACCGACCACCAGATGGGAGTCGAGAAGACCCCAAAATGTGAAGAGGGCATGTGCCAAAGAAGACACGCCCATCATTAGCAACTCTATGAATATGTATCGGTAGCTATGAATATGTATTAGTAAAAGGAATATAAACCGGAAACGGAGAATGTACGGTGTGCGTCTTGGTTGAGCGGAGGCTCCCGGCGCACCCAGCGCTGTTTGCTTGTCTTTACTCGTTTAATAAATTATAAATTTTTGATCATTTATCACAATTGGGGGCTCGTCCGGGATGGTCTTGGTTCCTGAATTCTGACTTGGTCTAGGAGGGGCGCCCCACCATTTGGTGGCTCCTGATCGGGTCGGGTCGGGACTAACACCAGCCTGAACCTGAGTAGGGACAAGCAAAGAATTTTATTTTTATGAGCTCCCTTGCCGGCTGCAGCAGTTTATTTTGCCCGTAATTCTGCGTGCGAAGATCCGAACGAAGACGACGGAGTCGTAAGTGTTTAAGGTGTATACCGTTCAATTGGGTGGGATTCGGTTGCCTGTGTGTGTGTAAGAGTGTGACTGAGACGGAACCTGGTTCCGAAGCGATTGTGGAGGTCTTCTAACCGCGGTTCCAATCTCCCGCAAGGGACTTGGCCGGTGAAGGACCGAAGCGACCCCTATAGGATTCGTGGGTGGGTGACAGGTCCTAAAACCCCCTGCAAGACACGCTTACCGGTAACCAAGGGCTGTAGGAATTGCCACAGTAAAATTCCTAGATGGGTCAAACAAAATCGACGACCCAGGACCAGAAGAAAGGGAGCAAATTACCAGACATACCTCCGGAGAGTCCATTAGGAATAATGATTAAGAATTGGGATGAAAGGGGCCCCAGAAAAGGAAAAAGTAAATTAAAATTGGTTCAATATTGCATGGTTGAATGGCCGAAGGAACCTTTAAAACCACATGTCTTTTGGCCTGTTTTTGGATCTTTTGAGGACTGGATTTGCCAGGCCTTAGATATATACGTTAATTCAAAGGAACCTTTTAGTCAGGAGGAAAGTGATTACGCAGGATTATGGATTAGGATTTCATGTCCTTTCCCAGCCTCAATACTTCCATTAAAAACAGATGAAAAGTTTGAGGAAGAAGAAGGAGATAAAAACCAAAAAGGAAAGGAAAGAGATGATAAATGGGAGCCACTGGATAACCTACCACCTCCATATCCTAATATTCCACCTTTGGCGGCGACTCCCCTTCCGGTGGCCGTAGCACCTCCATCAGCGCCACCATTACCCCCGCCTCCACCACCAATAGCACCGGAATTAGATCGACCTCCGGCTGCATGTACAAGGAGTAGGACTGCTGCATCTGAGGGAGCTTCTCTATATCCCTTACGAGAAGTACCCCTCGGAGGCAATCAGGGAGGCATCGGGTTTGTGGCAGTCCCATTAAATACCACAGATGTAAGGAATTTCAAGAAAGAAATGGGGACCCTATTAGATGATCCCCTTGGAGTAGCTGAAAAACTAGACCAATTCCTAGGCCCCAATACTTATACCTGGGAAGAAATACAATCCATTTTAGGGATCTTATTTACTGCTGAGGAAAGGGGAATGATTAGACAAGCTGGAATGAGAATTTGGGAAAGACAGAATCAGGCAGGACCCCCGGGAGATCAGAAATGGCCAACTGTGGATCCCCACTGGGATCATCAACAACCCCAAGGAAGACAAAACATGAGGGATTTGGGAACATTAATCATACAGGGAATAAGGGAAGCGGTTCCCCGAGGGCAAAATATTAATAAAGCATTTAATGAACAACAAGGAAAAGACGAATCTCCAACTGAATGGTTAGGAAGGTTGAGGAAAAGCCTACAAATGTATTCTGGAATTGATCCGAATACAGTGGCTGGAACCGCACTCCTTAGAACACAATTCGTAGCCAAATCCTGGGGGGATACAAGAAGGAAATTAGAAAAACTTGAAGACTGGCAGGAAAAAGGATTAGAGGAGTTACTTAGAGAAGCCCAGAAGGTCTATGTTAGGAGGGACGAAGAAAAACAAAAAGTAAAAGCAAAAATTTTTGTAGCAGCAGTAAGGGAAAGTCAGAAAAATAAGACTCCGTCTGGAGAGAAAAGGGAAAAAGGAATAGAGCGGACACCCCAGGGACAGCCTTATAGAGAGAGATTTACAGTTCCCGTCTGTTACTACTGTAACAAGAGGGGACATGTTCAGAAGAACTGCCGTAAGCGAGAACAAGATGAGAAAATGTTCAAAGAAGAATAGGGGTGTCAGGGGCTGTATCTTCTGGGGACTTCAACATCAACATAGCCCTTGATAAAATTATTAATAGGTCCCCATAAAGAGGAGGTTTTATTTTTAGTGGATACAGGAGCTGAAAAATCAACCATTCAAAAAATTCCAGAAGGAATAGAAAAAGGGAAGAGTTATATGTCAGTAGTCGGGGCAAAAGGAGAGCCTTTTAAAGTACCTATCTTAAAGGATGTAGAAGTAGAAACAGAAAAGAAAATTTGTCTTAATGATTTACTTTTGCTCCCTGAAGCGGAATACAATTTATTAGGAAGGGACCTGATTTTGAAATTAAACTTGAGCATTCAGAGTCAGGGGGACAAATTGCAGATTAAATTATATACTTTAACACAGGAGGATGAAGAAGCCATTAACCCCTCGGTGTGGTATAAAGAAGGGGAAACTGGGAAGATAAAAATGGATCCCATAAGCGTTCAAATAATAGACCCACATCATCCAATTAGAATCAAGCAATACGCTATACCCATGGAGGGTCGGAGAGGATTAAAACCTGTAGTTGACAGACTTTTGGAAAAAGGAACTTTGGAACCATGTATGTCACCTCATAATACACCCATCCTCCCTGTAAAGAAACCGGATGGGTCATACCGAATGGTGCAGAATACTTTATTAAGTCATATTTCTCCCAGACATACTTGGTATAGTGTAATAGATTTCAAAGACGCCTTTTGGGCCTGTCCCCTGGATGAGGGATCCAGAGATTATTTTGCTTTTGAGTGGGAGGACCCCGAAACGGGAAGAAAACAGCAGTTAAGGTGGACGGTATTACCACAGGGGTTTACAGAGTCACCGAATTTATTTGGGCAAACTTTAGAGAAAATCTTACAGGATTTCACATTACCCAAGGAAGTAAAATTATTGCAATATGTGGATGATTTAAACTGAAGAGGGGACCCAAGAAGCCACCATTAAATTGTTACCAGAAATTAGAGGAAATAAAAAAGGCATTAATACAAGCACCTGTATTGAGCCTCCCAGATTTAGAAAAACCTTTCTATCTTTTTGTGAATACATCGAACCAGACAGCATATGGAGTTCTTACTCAAGACTGGGCAGGAATCAAAAAACCTGTGGGGTATTGTTCTAAGTTACTTGATCCAGTAAGTAGAGGATGGCCCGCTTGTCTCCAAGCTTTGGTTGCTACAGCATTATTAATAGAGGAAGTTCGGAAAATTACCTTTAGTGCTCCTTTAAAGGTGTATACCCCACACAATGTCAGGAGTGTTTTACAACAGAAGGCAGAAAAATGTTTAACGGACAGCCGGATCCTAAAGTATGACGATTGCATACGCAAACACATTGGGATACAAAGGCGTTAAGTGATCATTTCCTTAAACAATTCGGCTGTATTCAAATTACACAAGGATGCTTAACTTGTCAAAAGGTAAACAAGAAAGTGTTTCGACAAGCAGCCACGGGAGGGAGAAAAACAGCTTACAGACCTTTTGAAAGAGTACAAATCGATTTCACTGAATTGCCTAAGGTGGGGAGGATAAAATATCTATTGGTAATAGTAGATCATTTAACACAATGGGTAGAAGCTTATCCTGTAGTGCGGGCTACTGCACAGATGGTGGTAAAAATTTTATTAGAACACCTGATACCTAGATATGGGATAATCCAGTACATTGATTCAGACCAAGGCCCACATTTTACTTCTAAAATAATAAAACTACTATGTCAATCGTTAGGTCACCCACAGAGCTCAGGGAGAGTAGAAAGAATGAATCAAACAATAAAACAACAATTGGCTAAATTAATGATTGAGACACAAATGCCTTGGACGAAATGCCTACCATGAGCACTTTTAAATATAAGAACTAAACCACACAGTGAGACTGCATTATCACCATATGAAATGCTATATGGCATGCCCTATTTTCAAGGAATGCCTTTAGGGACCATTGGAAAAAGATTAAAAGAGTTAAGGGAGATTGGAATGGTGACCCAAACACCACCTTTAGGATTTGCAATTCATCAGTTAGAACCAGGCGATAAGGTTCTAATAAAAACATGGAGAGAAGAAAATCTATCTCCTCTGTGGGAAGGACCTTTTACAGAAACAGCTGTGAGAACTGCCGAAAAAGGATGGACACATGTGTCGCGAGTGAAAGGTCCAGTGAAGGAGTGGAGAGTCACATCTAAGCCCGGAGAAACTAAACTAACCATCAGCCAAACTTGAAGAGGCCTTCATCCAAGAGCATAAGCTAAGTTGCTGTGGGAATTTCATTATGACTACTCCTGTAGACATGGAGATTTTAACGACTAGGGAAGACAATTTATATCCCCTAGGGATAGCAATAAGCTTGCTACAGGGTACACGGGATTTTTGGGACATAGCATACCAATTAGCTGAAAAGACCACCCCCCCCACAAGATGAAGGAAGAGGGCAAGACCGGAGAGGGAACCAGTGTTGCGGCTTGAAAAGGTCTGCCAAGGGCTGCAACCCCTTTGGGCTGTGACCGCCGATCACTATGGCCCTGACCGGACCTCTTCTAGTCCTACTCGGGGTGAGTTCCTTAACCCTGGCTATGACTGTAAGGGCCAGAAAATAGGAAGCTGCTTTAACGAGACTGTATGCTATGATCCCAAAGAACTCCCTTATCAATACTGGGTAGATCTGGGGAAATTTAACCCCTTATATCATAAAATAGAAACAGGAGTGAAATATGAAATTCCCACAGTTACTAAAAATTTATTTGTATATTAGTAATTGTTGTTTAGAAATTGATGATGAAGAAAAAGCTGTAAAGGAACTTGTAAAAAAAAATTAAGAAAATTGCACATGTAGAATTCGGATATGTGGAGGATTGTTAATAATTCCATGTTTAATACCTTGTTTTATACAAAGAATGCAGAAAACTGCAGTACCTGTTGATCCGAACCAGGGAAAGAGAAAGCTCATTCATTCCCTGATGATACTAAAGATACCAATTCAGCAAGTATTGACTCAATTAGAAACAAAACCACGAATCAATACCATAAAAAAAAAAGATGGGGGATTGTGAAATGTGTTCACCTGATTCGTGTCAATATGGAACAATGCTAGGGCCGCATGGTGAAATGTGACCCTCTCTGTTCCTTCCTGCAGAAGCCACCTAAGGAACGTTCTAGTAAACCGTGGGTTTTTTTCTGTTAACCACATGGTGATTAAGCATAGGGCACATGCGTGAAGTCTAGGGTCATCCTAAGGGCGAGCCGAGGTCTCTAGAGCGCATGCGTAAAACCTAGGGTCATCCTAAGGGCGAGCCGAGGAAGACTACTGACTTCATCCACCGACCACCAGATGGGAGTCGAGAAGACCCCAAAAGGTGAAGAGGGCATGTGCCAAAGAAGACACGCCCATCATTAGCAACTCTATGAATATGTATTGGTAGCTATGAATATGTATTAGTAAAAGGAATATAAACCGGAAACGAAGAATGTACGGTGTGCGTCTTGGTTGAGCGGAGGCTCCCGGCGCACCCAGTGCTGTTTGCTTGTCTTTACTCGTTTAATAAATTATAAATTTTTGATCATTTATCACATATTGACTGGGAGCTTTGTGTGATGCTTGGCTTTATGTGGCCTGACCTGCTCCAAAATCACCCAGAGCCCTGCAAAACGCAGACAACTCAGCAACACAGCTCTTCCTGCCCTCACCCAAATGTCTGGGGCTGTAAATGCAGGGGTAATCACACCCAAAGGAGGGGCTGGGGGGTGGCAGTGGTTTGTGTCCAGCTCTGCACGGCTCAACATGTCTCATCAAAATGTGTCTGCGATGCTCTTTGTGTGGGCCTTCCCCTCCAGTTCAAGGATATTGAACAGGAAGTATTCAGAGATGAGATGAGGCACCAGAGCGACAAGAAAACTGAAGAGAGTAGAGGTGAGAGGCTGCTGGAGTTTAATGTGGTGGTTTATCAAAGGGGTATGTGGAATACTTGCTGGAGGTGACTTAGAAATTAAACTTATATTCACATTTTAAAGAAAGGTACAGCATCAAAGAAACTTTCAGGACGAAGTGCAGCTGGTGTGCAAGGGATACATTCCACAGAGGTTCCCTAGACAACCTTAGATGATAGTGACATTGGGGGAGTCCGGTGCGCTAACTCTAAGGAAAAAGAGTGCGGAGGATGGAGCGGAGTGGAGACACTGCGGCCAAATTCTGTGATAAAATGGGAACTTGAAGGTCTTATGGAACCTTTGAAGGTCTTATGGAACTGATAAGCTGCCTAATTGTTACCCTGAGCCAACGATCTGTCATTTTTTGACAAAATGCTATCCTTTGGGTGAACTTTGCTCGTTATAATATCATTATAACACCAAAACACACCTCCATCCCAAAAGCCCCCTGCCTCCAAGGTGCGACCACCCCTCACGGAGCCTGCACGCTGAATTTTTCCCTTTAAAAGCGAAGCGAGAGAATTTTACACCAATCATAACAAAAGTATGTATGGCTAGAGTCCCTCAAGCTCCACCTGAAAGGTAAAAATTAGTATAAAAAA